>LPNX010840821.1:1815109-1825490 GCA_001517045.1 Pseudotsuga menziesii | reverse complement strand
AGACATTAATTCATTTATTTTGTCTTATTTGCCTAGTCCATGAGTCCCACCATGTGCAAGTTGATAATTTCCTATCCATAGAGGTAAAACTTTCCATTATTGATTCATGGAGCGCTTGGGAAAGCCTTAGGAATCAAATCTGCTTTATTCCTGGCATCCTAGGCGCCCATCTTCTTTTTTTGCTTTATTCCCTGCTTTTTCAGTGTTTTAAGGCACATAGGAAAGCAAGACTAGGTGAGGTGAATCAGCTTTGTTGCCTCTTCCTCCTCCACTCTTTCCTCCATGAAAAAGCATGTATGAGCTTCCATTTGACCACTCTTTAGCTTTCCCATGCGCCCTTGCTAATTCGTGGGGTCCTTGATATATTTGGGATTAGCTTTTTACACCTATGGGGGATTTGCCTATTTTGGGTAAGCCTGCTTTATGCTAGATTTGGATGCTTCCTTATGCATTCGATTTGCTCATGTATTCTATATATTCAGCAGCCTATGTTATTATAGGGTTGGCTATTGTACACTCAGTTAATATAATTTTGTGTTACAGCTCCATATTCAGTCTCCATTGTTGATAATTTTGCATGATCAGTTGTTAATTGTTGTGGGTGAAATTAATCTACTGCAGTCCTGAATTTCTACACAAATGCCCGAGCCACCCAAAATTATTCAGTTGTTGAGGATTTGGGCCATACTCCTTGTGCGATGTCTGCATTGGAAGTGCTTCAGAGTTGTCCTTCGCAAAGGAAGGCTTTGCTTTCTGCTCTTGGTGTGAACGGTGATGATTCTTCCTCAGTGATCAAATTTGAAACCGTAGGTCATCAGCCTTGCTTGCCATACTATGTGTCACTTTTGGTACACGTAGAATGTCTCAATATGATCGTCAAGCGCACTGTGATTGACGAGGGCGCTGCTACATCTGTGATGTCTTTATCCTGTTGGAAGGGTCTTGGTTCTCCTGAGTTGTCAAAGTCAGTGACTATGTTAACTGATTTTGATGGGAGATATTTTAGGCCACACGGCATCATTCCATCCCTTAAAGTCCATTTGGGAGGGAATACCGTTGCGATAGAGGTTGAGGTGGTTGATGCACCTCTTGACTACAATCTCTTGCTGGGTCGGAACTAGATGTATAGTATGCAAGCCGTTGCTTCTTCCGTGTTTCACGTTGTATGCTTTCCTCATAATGGGAAGATTGTAACGATTGATCAAATGGCATTCAAGAATTCCCCTGTTACTGCATCTTCGGGAACTTCGGTTCTGGTCGTTGAACACTCTCAGCTGGCAACTGGGAGTGTGGGTGTAGGCATGTATACATCCCTCATGGGAAGCTTTAGTTGTCCTGCGCTGATCCTCATGATAGGATCTTGTTCCGATAAGGCTTCGACTTCTACGAACTCAGTGTCTTTTCGCATGACTCATATGGGAGATCCTTGGATTCTTCCTACATTGAGTATTTCAAGTGAGCCTGTCGAGACCAACGTGCCGCTTCCTGCAACCATGATAGCTTATAAGGCCAATCTTATGAATGTTGCAGAGCCTTGTTCTTCTTCTTCGCGGATAGAAGAGGAAGACCCCTATGTACTGTCGGCATGGGTAGTACAGTCTTCTCATGCCCACGACTTCCTGGATACGGTTTTCCCTTCAGATGAAGCGATTATCGAGGCTATGTCAGGTGTTGAGCCACCATGGGAGGAACTCCATCATAGATCATATTTCCTTCCATCGCTTGACCATTTGGAGCATGAGGATTATAGGGATATTCTTAGTCAGAGAGTTGGTAGTCCCATGATTCCATTAAGCTCTCCTGGTCAGATGGCTGATGGGAACATGGCGAACATATCTTCCACGATTTCTATCAACATCTCTCGAAATCCTGGCACCATTGAGAATGTCTATATTGGGGTGGATTTTTCCCAAGCGGAGATTCTCGAATATACCGAGCTATTCAAGGAATTTCATGATATTTTTGCTTGGTCTTATGATGAGATGCCAGGCATTGACCCTCGGATTGTCGAACATGAGATTAAGACTTACCCCAATGCTAAGCCTGTTCGACAACGTTTACGCGCTGTGAATCCTAGGAAAGCACCCGCCATTAAGGCAGAAATAGAGAAGATGTTGAAATCCGGTTTCAACTATCACTACTACATTTTGACCAAAAATCCGACGGTTGTCATGTCGGATTTTTGACACTTCCCTGTCACATGTACGACACTTTGATTTTTTTTAAGCGTCGGAAACTTGTCGTCGGCTATCCGACACCTAAATAACCGTCAGTTAAGCGACACTTTAGTAACTGTTGGTTAAATTTAAAGTGTCGGTTAAGCGACAGAATATCTTCGATGGTAGTAATTTTTTTTGAAAAAATAACCTTCTTTCCATCGGTTAAGCGACAGACAGTTCGTCGGATAAGCGACGGCTAGTCAAATTTTTAAGAAAAAGTAACCTTTATGCCGTCGGTGAAGCGACGGATATCAACTGCAAGCGTCGGATAAGCGACATAAAGTGTCGTGGCTTAAGCGACGGATATAGAGTATATGCGTCGAAAAATCGACAGTAAGAGGCGTCGCTTAAGCGACGGTAGTGGAGGTTTTTAAAAAAAAAAAATATTTCCTTTTTTTCAAGCCAATAGGAGCAAGTGGTAGGGAAGGATATATCTTGGTGCACTTACAACGTTCTCATTGCTTTAAAGCCCTCTAAAGTGATCTAAGTTTCTTTTATTCTTTCACATAACTAGATCTAGTTGGTTTCATTGATCCCTCTTCCCAGGCTATAACATTTTTCATGTTAAAGTTTTCTAACTATACCATTACTTGCAGTTAACGCTTATCAATTTCTAGTGAATATATTCCATTATGCCAGTGTAAATTTTATTAAATCCAAATGGCATACATACACAAGAAAATTATTGCTTAATTAAAACTCATAACTTGAGAAGAAAATCAACTCTACTTTTAACACATACCAATTCTTTTCCAGCTATGAGCAAATTGCTGGGAATTTCCACTTCCAAGAGAATAAACCTAACACAGGGTCTTTCCACTTCCATTGCCTAAATAGGTTTCCTTATTAAATATTATGATACAAAATGTGCTGCTTGTAATTTCTGTGAGCAGAGATATTGACATTTTTTAAATGCTCTAATAAGCTATTTAATATTCATATGTATTTCTCAAAGGAATACATGATCTTGATCTTAAGATATGGTGTCTGAGTCTCCCATGTTCCATTCACAATTTTCTAAATTCCAATTCTCATCGCTTTATAACAAGACATTGGCTTATACCCATAAATTTGTCATAATTTTATATCAGCCAAAAGTCATCCCCCAACAAAAAACAAACTTTTTCCTTTTCATTCCTGCACCAAAGATTGATCTAGTGTGCTGTACAGGTCATTGCATTTGATACTTCGATATCATGGAAATGGTTAGTGTAAAATAAATTGCCTCACAAAGACTAGGATAGCTAATTTATTATATGCATAGATAGTCACAAAGGAAAACTTTAGATACACCATATTTTTCTACACTGGCCAGATTAGGTTGTCCTGTATTTTGGTTAATTACAAATTTATCTACAACTTACCAGCTTCGGATGTCTCTAGTAATGGAAGCTTTAACCTTGAAAACTTGTCCCCAACGAACTGTTTCTTGGACACTGTAGCAACATCTTGTAGTGAAAAAAATGAGACATGTGTAAATTAAGGTTTCTTAAAGTTAAATAAATTAATTCAGTATGAAAATGATTGAACTAATTTCCAGAAAAGGAGATCAACCATTTCATCCACTTTCATGTAATTTGGAAAGCCTATCCACAAAACCTCACTTGGCTCTGCGTCCTTATCCCCTCTGTCTATCTGAATATGCATCAGAATTGGTTCCTGGGACTCTTGAATCTCTGAGGCCTGAGAATCCAACAACTTCAGCAAAGCGTCTATCATCTCAGAGTCTTGGATGTTCATCTGCGTGATGGCTTGATGAAATATGACTATCCTGTTAACGCAAAAGATTTGTCAAGTAGAGGAAACACTTGTATTATGTATATAGTAGCTGAGCCTGGTTGAACAGGTTTGGGAATGTGCATTCCAGAGAAAATTCACAAGCAACTCATATAAAGGCAGAATAAAACAACTACAGATAATAAATACCAAATGAAAAGCCACAGTAACTGAAACATATAGCAAGATCTTGAGCACACAAGACACACTCCAAACATAAAGCACACTTTCAAAAAACCTGATAGAAAATTACTAATGGCAACTCAACATTCAATTACAATCATTCTAGATTTACAAATTACCAACAATAAACAATAAAATTTGCATTGCCCCAGTGTGTTGTATAGATCAGATTAAGTATCCAGTCAAACATTATTACAACTGTTCTTCATACTCAATTGACTTCCTACTCATCATTCAGGGTCTATGAAAAATATATAACGATGCTATCATTAATAAAAAAGATATGAACTTTTTTGCAAATCATAAAAACTACAAGAAGAATATCTGGTTTCAAAATGAAGAGAAGAAAGGCAACATTTGCAGGATTAACATGCTTTGTTAATCTCCCACTCACTATTTGTATTGATAAGTATTACGTCAAAGCCATCCCATAGGCATAAAGGCTGTAACTGCCAGTGTGATTAGAAATGACAACAATATATGAGGAGATGGCCACACAATATTCTTAAATATGCAATTAGAATGTATCTACAATAACAATAGCCTTAGTAAAAGCTATAATTTTAGAGAGAGATGTCAAAGGGTACTATGTTGGCCAAAAGTTCATTTGAATTATCTTCTTTCTTCCAAAATATAGGTGATTGATTATTGCAGGGGAAAACTTCCTGCGTGACAAGAAATGACCACAAGGTAAGAGAAGATGACGAGCCGATAGGCTTAAATATGGAATCAGAATGTATCTACAATAACTATAGCTTAAATGTATAATAATTACAACCAAAACATAGTCAGTTGCAAATGGATATAAGAATAAAATGTCAGACTGTCAGTTCTAATAAGTTGAGACAGGATTTCAGCAATACGCAGTGGCTAGTTTAGTTTAGCATCATCCCACCATAGGAGTAGTGATGGTTTCCTGTAAGGTGTTTGTATAATTTAATCTATGTAGGTGGGCATAACTGATAAGTGGCAAGTCTTTTGGTTAGTAACTGCCAAGAGTCAAAAGAAATCAAATATTCTTAATTGTGCCAAAAGCAGTGTCAAAGCTGTAAACAGTCAGCCAATAATACCAGATGATTTGTTGGTCATATTATGGGAGAAGCATACCCTAATAAGGATACTTTCTGAGAAATCCCACAATTAAATATTACAATGGTTTTCCTCTTTCTTCATCTATATAAAACTGTATGATAATAACTCGGAAATTCTGAGTAGGATCAGATTTACACATGGAAAAAATCTTCAAATTATAGGAAGAGGAATATATATATATATAAGGTGGAAGTTATATGCTTTGTATTCAATTCACAAATAAAATTTGCAAATACATCATCATCTCATTAACAATATATGCATCTGAATTTAGTAAAGAAGTGCAAAAGAAATACCCCAAAGGAAGAAAACGCCTTATAAAATTATCATAGACAGAAGGTAGAGCTTCTTACCCAATCATGACAGGCAACGATAAAATGATCTGCCCCTTTTGTCCTATTCCAAAAGGGATACTTGGCAGCAATCATGTTGACATAGTCCCTCAAAAACAGTTGCAATGGGTGTATGTTATGAGAATCAGGTACATACATCCCTCTCACTAGCTCATAAACACTGTAAGGCAAATAAAACATGTGAGCCTTCCTTGGATCTCTGACAACAAACTGTTTATACTATACACTCATCTGACAATCTGTTTTTAAAGCACCTAATCAAGGCTAGGGGTATCAATTCAGATCCACCCTGTTGATCAATGAATCCATTGAGTGAGGTTCAAGCAAAAACTATTGTCTGCTATACAATGGACCACCTTGACTGCTTGAAGACTCATCCAAGGTTGGCCTCAACATCGAGATTGATGCTCTAGAGAATAATGATGGACATACAGCAGGGTACCACAGAATGGGGAGAAAACACATGACAGAGAAGGGTAGGAGGGACAAGGCAGAGCCAAACAAGGGCAATGGGGAAATAAACATAAGACAGTGAAAAGCAATATAAAATAAGTCAGGTGAATGGTGGGAACCAATGAAAGGCTCTGTTAGCCTATATAAAATCTGCAACTTGATTGGAATTCTTTCTCAAACATAAAATTTACACTCCCAAACATTTGTTAAAACTAGATCCAACCACAACATACAGCTAAGTTTTTACAAGTTATCCACGGCCTGAAATCACCATCAAAAATAATTTCTTAATGCCTTGGTTGAGAGACTCCCTCATCCTTGTGCTAAGAGCTAGAAGTTTAGCCCAAATGTTAGTCTTAGGTTCTCGGAATGCATAGAAGATTCATTTATGCAAGGTTCATGGTATCTGTATATCCGAATTAGTCCACTAGGCTACAGTTGCCATTAGAGGCACCACCAAAGCCATCCCATAGGCATAAAGGCTGTAACTATATCAATAAGAACTAAATCCCTAAAATTTTATACAAATGCAAAAATTTTGGCACAATGTTGTATATTGGAATTGCTATGCTTGAAGGAAGTTGTTATGGACAGGATGAGAGATAAATTGAGCTCTGTAGATAGAAATCCCCACCTATGAAACACAACTGGCAATGGAGGATCAGGTCTGTATTTCTTCTGAGGTCATTCTTCCAAAAGTATCTTTAATATCCTCTCAATAAATTAGTTAATAAATCAAGGTTGGTTGGCTGAGAACATTTTGTCTAGTCAAGAACTGGCTAGCAGAGATATTTCTACTGGCATTGAATGTTCCAGTTTTGAGAATGAGAAGTCAGTGTCTAACTGATGATCCCATTGGCCATAGTTGATTCTTTGAATGTTTACAAAACTCACCAGGTTTGTCTCAGACTCATGATTTAAAAATCCTTCACATAAAACAAGCCAAGATCACTCAGTGACAAGTCAAGCTCACTCCCCATAAATCTGGCTCATCAATTGCCAGCTCCACTCGCAAGTACTCATGGGTCAAACTATTTTTTATGGGAGAAAACATGTATTGATGTCTATAGTGGTAGAACTCATACAACCATGTTTACAAAAGCCCAAATTTACAATCATAAACTCAGTAGAAATATATTCAATACTCTAAGAGCCTTCAATCCACAAAACATAGAAAACTAGGTAATACTAAGTTAATATAATCCTAATCCATACATAGCCTCAAAACTATAAACTAGACAAAACATCACAAGATAATTTCGGAACAGAGATTGCCCAACAACTCTCATTTGACAGCCAGATGAGAATCTTGCTTAGTGAATCATTGGCAACCGAACAGGTCATCCACCAAGAGCTCTACTTCAACGATAGTTGCCTGCTGACAGCTGGGCAAAGTGTCCCATTACATACCATCTATTATTTATAACCTTTTAGCCATTCATTGATGAATAAATCATACAAAATCAGGGTTTTATGAGCATCCAGTTGTTTATGAGTTCAAATCCTTATCCAGCCACTTAAATGCAATAAAAATTCCACATCGTTCAATATCTACTATTTGCTAGAGGCATGCATACAAGAATAAATGATACATTATATGAAGACTACTTGAAAACTACAACATGAAAACTTTTGGCTTATCCCATATGGACTGTCCTGTCATTTCCTTGGAAACTACAAGCAGTGCTCTCTATAGGTGCCATTTTAGGGATAAAACAAAAATGAGTAACAAAACCTCGAGAATTTGTACCTAATATCTATTTCCATGACATATGTTTATTGATTTATCCCTTAATTAAACGTGCGAAACTAAATTAGAAACAATAAAGAAATAACTGTAACATTCACTTTCCATGAAAGCAAGCTTAAAATCTTCAAGCAAATCTATCTGTAAGCAACAAGAGAATCTTTCTTCTCCATGGAAAATGAAAATGAAAGAAAACACACATAAGAGGGGGTCTCTGTAGCTCTGTCATTGATTACGCCTTCAATTAGCCATGTTGTTGTGGTTTGTGTATGAGAGTGTTGCCAAAGCGAGGAGTCTTCACAAGCAAGTATTTGGTGGGAGAAAGGATTCCAAGCCCTAGCGATAGTGTAGTAGCATGGCTGTAGCAAAGCCGTACAGAGTCCTCAGTGTCATGAAGAACAAAACTCAATGGTGGCTTTGGATGGAGTCAAGGTTAGAAGACCATGAGAGCAAGAGAATGAACCAAAAATGGCATGGGGATGAATGTAGTAAACATAATGCAATGGTCTCTCACTTCCATTAGTTATTTGGTGTGTTAGGTATGCTCCATCACAGATGAAATTTGCAACAGATTTCCCCGAAAGGTCTATTCTAAAATCTTGACTTCTTATTTTTATGGGCAACAATTACAGTTGCATCACCATACATGTTGCATAAAAGTACTGGGAACTATGCTGTATAGCACATAACAGTTGAAGGATTATGTAACACACACAAAGTGATGTAATCTCGTTGGCTGGTGCAAACAAAGGAAAGGCAAGGTTTTTGACATCGATAAGACTAACAACCTGACGTGGGAGTTCCAGGATGTTATGACGATCCTAAGATATAGCTTGGGTTTGAGCTGTAGAATTGGCCGGATATGAGTGTGATTAAAGGGATTTACTATCTTTTGGCTCCAAAAGGTCAAAGGTTGTATTTAAGAGAGTGCAATGACAAATAACTCAGGAAATTGCATCCTAAGCACTACTTTGGATCCCAAGGGAAGGTTTAGAGAAAGGTGAAATTCAACCCTACTTAGCATGCATTTTCCTGAGCATACGTGGACTAGAAAGACAACACCTAACAAAACTACGGTCACATGGTAGTCTCAGAGTATTTCAGGAGAAAACAGGAGAAACTGACAAGGTATATTTAGAGCTGGAGATCAGGGGAAAGGTGGATCAAGGAACACGAGGCACCATTCCGGGACGTAAAAAGAGATTTGGTCAATGTAGGTTTTGGTCCGAAACATACAGGAACATTTGTCCTTCAGCCATGTTAATGAATACCAACCAATAAATGAAGTTGGGCAAGATGATAAAATGTTAAAAATGCCAATGATCGAGCTTCTAACTGTTTGAATTTTATATCATTGTGCTATATATTGAAGCTTCTGTGACAAAAGATTATCTCCAGCTCTCTCAGGATCCAGTTTTGGCCTTGGGGTTTTGAGACAGTTCAGGATCCCTGTGTATAAATTTGATCCCTCATTGTATTCTGCCAGATAGAGGCCTCTAAAATTGATGAGTAAAAACTGAATTTATTGAATCCTTTGTGGGTAACTGAATTTATTAAGTGTCCATAATAATTGACTTTAAGTGCCCATATACTCCACCATTATCTACATATATCTGGCCAGAAAGAATCAATAAAAAACAGAGCCTCTGCCCTCAACAATAGCACTGAAATACACTTTGCAACAAAGCTTCCAAAAGACTTTTACCAGTAGAAAGCTTTCTGGCCATGCTTATTCTGCTACTGAAGTTAGTTGGATAATAAAGGTTGCAAAGGAAATTCATCTTTTCTTGAACGAAACCACAAGTCCAAAAAAATCCCAAGGAAATTTACTAAGGTTTAATGCACCCAACAATTAGCACAAAACAACTAATATGTAAACTATCATACTTCCACAAGATGCACTCATCTACAAGAATGTCCATCCTCCGCCACGGCCCCTACCACTATACCCATTTCCTCTTCCACCATAGTATGGTCCCCTGGAATTTCCCCTATAACCACTGCCTCGACTACCACGTCCTGATCGAGACCTTGGAAAACTGCCAAATGTCTACACAACCCAAAAAAATGCATTAGAACCTTCATACTACGCAAATCCAAATCTAGTTGCAAAAACAGAACCATTTTTTCAAATTGAAGCGTTAAACTTCTCAAATTTGCTAAATATTGTTAAAGTTAAGTTTTCAAATAAATGGAAGAAAACCAATGGACCTCTGTGTCAATTTTACGTTGCTCTGAAAACCTCCTATCATTTCGAGATCGATCCAGTGCATCACAGGAAAGGGAATCGAAAAAGTCATCCTTCACATAGACAGGCTGCAGAAAGAACATTGGGCCACCATATCAAATACAGTTCATGCATAAAAAAGAGACAGAAATCCAAACCATCAAACTCTAGATGCAAATTATTTGAAACTTGTGGATTGAGGATCACTGCAGTTTCCTACCTTAGCACTAGATGACTGTCTTGAGTTCTCTTCATCCTCGCTAATTCTCTCTATTTTCTCATCCTCCTCTCCATCCTCAACCTTTAATTCACTTTTTCCAAGATGGCCCCA
>LPNX010840821.1:1733367-1814999 GCA_001517045.1 Pseudotsuga menziesii | reverse complement strand
GAAGAATAGTTAGCATAACAAAAGAAGCAAGAAGACGCTACAAAACATAGGAAAGGCTGCCCTTAAGGCTCTACGAGTCATACAGGTCAAGGTTGGTGAAGAGCAAATAAAGAGAAGAAATTTGGGGTGACAAAAAAATGTCTTCAACCACAGGAGAACCTAGTGGAGCCTTGTTTGATTGGAATTTGAAGCGGTGTACATAAAATATGTCAATATTACAACCCCTAAAATGTCAAGATGACATAACTGAAGAGAGGATATTCAAATTTACTATTTTTCCAAGGATCAACTAAACTTTCCAACACTACCAAGACAATTGATGCAATGTGTAAGAACATGTTTGTCATCGATTCTTCTCATGAACCATTTGCTTGCATAGACTGACTCTTGGTCCACAACCTTCTAATATGAAAACAAGGATGAATTTTGGAAGTAGGATTGCATGACTTTTCTATGTCCTGCTGCAATCTAGAACTATGATGAGGGAGAGTATTCATTAGAGAACAATGACTGGCAAAATGGATTTCATTAGTTATTACCTTACTTCAAATAATTTCAACCAGGAATAATTTTTAGCTCAGGTTTTCCACATACCTGGTGTTATGGAAATACAAGGATAAGCATAAATGTATTAAAATAAGTTTCCAATTGATGCCAAAGTTCTGAACCCTTGCAACCTAATGGACCCACCCCTTACCAAGACCCCCACATTTAATAAGTTTCCAATTGATGTGTGAACCCTTGCAACCCAATGACCCCACTCCCCCACCCACACCTCCACCCCCACATCCTTCTGTAATTTACTAATTTTTCCAATAAGGATAAGAAGAAATGTACTAAAAATAAGTTTCCAATCCTTTCCCTACCCATCATACATTCTTCTATAATTTTTCCTACTTGATTTTGCTATTTCCCCAGAGATGCAACTGGATTCTGGGGGTGCTCATATGAATATAAATAGAGACGTTACTGTACCCATAATGAGACTTTAGAAGGTTTGCTGGTCTTTGTTAATTTCAAAACTGATGTTGACTCTTCGGCACATGATTCTCCACTCTACAACCTTCCCATCCTGGTTGATGTTCAATATAAGAAATAAGTTAATACAGATTACACAAGGAGGAACTTTTCAGCTTCCCACACGAACAGGCTATTTAGAATCATGGGTATATCATGTGTTACAAAGTGTTATAAATGTGAATGAGGGAGTCACAAAAGTGCATGGAATGGCTGATCTCTTTCAGCAACTGATTGACGTTAGTGGGGTTCATAACTGGGGTATTGTAGAACACAAAGTTCTTCAAGATCTGGGTTTAAATTGGTCTGGTCTCTATTCTGTTGTTTATCGCATTTTGGAAGTGTGGTAGAATAGGGAAGCTTCCCAAGTGGATCAGCTTATACTTGAAAGATATTGTTTTGTACTTGGCTGGATCACTCTATTAGATATTGATGTTAAGGAAGCTGGTGCTTTTCCATGGAGTCCTGAATTGGACAGAGACAAGTTGCTCGAAATTGGATACTTCATAAGTTTTAGCAGAATTCTTCTCCATAATGTTCATTTTGGCCATACAGGGGAGCTATCACAGCTTTCTTTTGCATTTCTCCAAATACAAATGCCCGTGTTTAATTTACCTGGGAGGTTTCTTTTCTTTTTCTCCCACTTCCAATTCTTTCTAAGAATCAAAACTGAGATATTACAATCATATTGCAGAGTTGCCCTCCATTTTAACCCCTTACACCTGCCTAGAGCATTTTTATACCTAAGCTTCACTTTGTTTTTTAGGAAACTGATTCTTATTTTATTTACACAGGTTGTGAAACTAAGGAAGAAAGACAACTTTTTCTTGCAATAAGAAATGTTTTTTTGGAGATATTATCATATATTTAGTAGTGTGCAAGTATTTAAGAGCTTTGTTGTGCAAAATTTCAATCTAGTAAATGCCCTTAAATTGACTAGAGAATTTAGCATAGACCCAACTGTGTAACCACTTTGCTTCTTTTCCAGAACATAAACGGTAACAAATTGCCCAAAAAACATTTGAGGCATTTCCTGTCAGGAAAATGCAGACAGGCGCAGCAGGCAAAGTTGATACGATCAACTTTGAAAAAAAATAACTACATAGCATGTAATCTGGAAACCCTAGCAGAGGAATCCTGAGCAAAGTGATTATAAAAAAAAGCAGCAGATCGAGAAGGGGCAAATTCTTCCAAAATAAATGATTGAAGACAGCGAGGGGAAAATGTAGCCTCTTAAGGATTTTGTGTGGCTGGCAGGAGAGAAAGATAGAGAAGTCTGCCTAAGGTAAAGAGAGCAGAAGTTTATTTTTGTAATTGTTGAACGCTAGGTCTGTGAAAGTGATGGTTCGCAAATGGCTAGGAGCCATGCTTGCAAAATGTAAATGGCTAAATGCCATGATGAATCTGAAAGAAAGTCTGGTGGTATGATCGCCTATATTGTTTATGTATTTCAGTATATGTTATCTAAGTGCATCAAGGTAGTCAGGGTATTTGTAAAATAATAATGAGGGATATATATTCCGTCAAAAAATATAAAAAAAAAACCTGAGAGAATCAAATGTAAACAATGCAACTTACATGATCGATCTGCTGCGTTGCAGGAGTGACCTTCCCTTAAACAGCCTTTAAAAGGCCCTGATAGTAGCTATCTGGCACAGTGGACTGTTTCTTCACTGCACCTAAAACCGACAGCCAGACCTTTGGCCTCAATGCAAGGAGAATCCCCTTCCTAATCAGCATCTTCAAGGCAATGGTATTAGTGAGGACAGAAAGTGAGAGCGAAGACACAACAATCCCTTCAGAAAGTGAAGATATCTTGGGCTGCAAATACCAACCAGCCCCTTTACTGGCCTCCAGAGCCCACCAAACTCGACCCTGCTCTCGCACCCTCTCTCTTACCTCATTGAAGAGATTCACATCATCAAGAGTCCCTTCAATAGTGAAGGAATACAGATCCAAAAACCTCACGGTGACATTCTTTCTAAACACATTGGTATTGCCCCTCCATATGGGTTTCTGCCTATCCCAATGGTTGTGGTGTGTGCCAAAAATTTCCCTAAAATTGGCCATAATAAGGCAAGCCTTTAAGCAATGATCAAACTGGATGCTACCAACACCCCACCGCTACTTTCAATTTATGAAATTGCAAAAAAGATTAGAATCTGAATAAAGCTTTGGCTGAATTGTATGATTTCTTTCGGCAGGTTGACTAAAGCAAAGGAAAATAACTATGTTTCCTGCAATAAAAATTGAAAGTTCTTGAAAAGCTATACCATTTGTGGAATCCCAATGATTAATGTAGCTTTGTCTCAAATGCTATGATTTCTTCCGCGTCCAAAACAAATAGAAAACTATTTATGGAAACCCAAATCTCTATACAGCTTTATGAATGCTATGATTATGATTTCTTCCGCGCCCAAAACAGATAAAATTGGCTATTTTTCCCGCAATAGCAATCCAAAGTCCATTAAAACCAATAGAATTCTATAGAATCCTACTTTAAATCTCCCTTAAATGATGCAATGCAGGATCCTGTTAACAAGGGCGTCCATTGCCCCTTTGTTTCAAACAACATGGCACCTTTCCCTTCACTATTTTTTCTCTGAAATGAATGAATACCCCGCTTTTCTTGAATGAGGCTCTGCTAGTTATATTTTCAAGCTGAATTCTGCATAGGATCGCATACATACAAAATGAAAATAAGAAGAACAGAAGCCAGTGAAAAATGAATGGTTCCCGCGCGCGCCCTATTGGGTGTTTTTTTGACTAACTTGCCGTCGGTTAAGCGATGGTTCCGCGCCCTATATTTCTTTAGTTGTTTGAATGGCCTTTTTTTGACCAACGCGTCGTCGATTAAGCGATGGTTATGAAAACATCCATCGCTTAACCGACGTGTGTGGCCACATTTACAAAAAAAAAATATCTTTGTGATTTTTGGTAGGTTTAAAAGAAAAAATTCACGCGCCGTCGGAAGTAACCGTTGGATTTTGGATCGAAATGTAGTAGTGTATCTCGTTCCCTTGATGGAGTGGGTTTCAAACCCTGTTCCGGTGGATAAGAAGCAGGGAGTGATCCGAATATGTACTGATTTCCGTGATTTAAATCATGCCTGTCCTAAGGATAACTTCCCTACACCATTTATAGATCAGATTTTGGATGAGTGTGCGGGTAGCGAGGTGTTCTCCTTTATGGATGGCTTTTTCGGGTATAATCAGATCCAGATTAAACCTGAGGACCAACACAAGACTGCATTTATTTTTCCTTGGGGAATGTTTGCATATCAAAAGATTCCTTTTGGCCTTAAAAACGCCGGAGCTACATTTCAGCGGGCAATGACCTTGATTTTCCACGATCTCAAGTCTATTATTGAAGTAGTTTTGGATGACCTTGCTGCTCATTCTCGTATGAGAATGCGTCATTCCAATCACTTGAGATTGGTCTTTGAAAGATGCCGACACTATTCGGTTCGATTAAATCCTCATAAGTGCATCTTTTGCGTAAAGTCAAGTCATTTATTAGGATTCATCGTTTCAAAGGAGGGCATAAGAGTCGATCCCTTAAAGGTTGAGGCAATACTTCAGTTGTCTCCCCCGAAGAATATTCATCATCTTTAGTGTTTGCAAGGTATGGAAAACTTCTTACAAAGATTTGTGGTCAATTTTGCCAATTTGACTAGAGGCTTCATGCATCTCTTGAAGAAGGATACTCCCTTTGAATGGGATGAGCGAGCCCAGGAGTCCTTTGATGCACTTAAGCGAGCCCTAGCATCGATGATTAGTCCTTCGGATTATAGCCGTGATTTCCTATTATATGTGGCCGTGTCTTTAGAGACGATTGGTATGGTATTGGTTTAGGAATATGAGGAGATCCAGGAGCATGTCATATATTATCTGAGACGAAACCTTATTGACGCAGAGATTCATTATTCTCATGTCGAGAAGCTTGCTTTAGCGACCGTATATGCGGTTCATCATTTGAGACATTATATCCTCCTTCGCCAGACCTCGGTTGTGGCCCATGTCAATCCATTTTAGTTCATCCTCACATGAAGGATGATTGGGGGAAAGTATAATAAATGGATTGTCATCCTGCAAGAGTTCGATCTCGAGTTTGTTTTGACAAAATCGAAGAAGTCATTAATCTTTGCAGAGCTTATATCAGATTTCCCGAGTGAGGCCGAGGAGTCGGTTTGTGAAGATACATTTGTTGATGAACACATCTTCTTAATCTCAACGTCTGACCCATGGTATGGAGATATCATAGTATATCTGCAAACACAGAGGACCCCTACTCGCCTCTCGTGAGATGAACGACGACGATTACGTCACGTCTCTAAGAACTACCTTATAGTGGAAAATACTTTGTACCGCCGTGGGGTAGATTCCATTTTACAACGTTGTTTAACTCATGAGGAGGCTGAAGTTGTGCTGAATGATTGCCATGAAGGGGCGTGTGGTGGTCATTTATCTGGGCTTTCTACAGCTCAAAATATTTTGAGAGCAGGTTATTTCTGGCCGTCGATCTTTAAAGATTGTGTTGATGCGGTCAAGAGGTGCCACCCTTGCCAGGTGTTCGCTCGAAATATTCTCTCGAAACCTACCCCGTTACATCCCATTATCACCGCCAGTCCCTTCACCAAGTGGGGGCTCGATTTTATGGATTGCAGCCCAGCTTCAGTTGGGGGGCACCATCATATTATAGTGGCTATGGATTATTTCACGAAATGGGCTGAGGCAATGCCTACAGTAAAATCTGACGGTGAGACAGCTGCTCACTTCGTATTCAACCAAATCATTACTCGATTCGGGATTCTGAGAGAGCTTGTCACTGACCATGGCTCGCACTTTCAGAACCGTATGATGGAAGAGTTGGCATCCAAGTTAGGGTATAAGCAAGAGCACTCCTCTTCTTACTACCCCCAAGTGAATGGACAGGTTGAAGCAGTGAATAAATCACTTAATTCCATTCTCCAACGAACCATCGCACAGAGCAAGACAATTGGCATATTATGTTATACCCTGCTCTGTGCGCATATCGAATCGCGGTTAAGACTGCCACTGGTTTTTCTCCATATCAGCTTGTACATGGAGTGGAGTCGATATTGCCGGTTGAATGTGAGATTCCTTCGTTGAAGCTAGCTGTGGAACTCTTACCAGACACTTCACCTTTGGAGGAGCGCTTGGTCCACCTCGAGCAACTTGATGAGCAGCATCGAGATGCCTTGGTGGCTCTAGAGGTTAATAAACATCCCGTTAAGGTCCAATATCACAAGTCTGTCCATCCAAGAGTGTTTAGTGAAGGAGACTTGGTCCTTTTGTGGGATCAATCGAAAGAACCCTTGGGGGCAGGGAAATTTAATCCTATGTGGCATGGTCCTTACGTGGTCAAGCGTGTATTAGAGAAGGGTTCCTATGAGTTAGTCGATTACGAAGGCACAGCTTTGGCGGAGCATAGAAATGGGCTCTATCTCAAAAAATACTATGCATGATCTTTAGCCAAGGCTGCTTGTTGTATATTATTGTACAACTTTGCATAGTTAGGTCTTTTTCTTATCGTGATCGGGTTTGTGATTAGTTTCCATTTCTTTTGGCAGATGTCAATGGAATCTTCCGCCTACATAGGATTCACGGATGGTGCAAGCCGTCACACTCAGCACTCAGCCTCTGCTGCTTGGGTGATTTATACTCCTATGGGTCAGGTACTGTCTTTAGGAGGTGTATGTCTACGGCCATCTTCCAAAAATGTTGCTGAATATAGTGCCATTATCGAGCTTCTACGGGATGCCATTTCACATGGCGTTCTATCTTTTGAGGTACGTCTTGATTCGGAGTTAGTAGTGTCAAAGCTCAATGGTTTGTACCATGTTAGAGATCTGACGTTATTGAGAAGGTTCTTATGTGTGAGATTGTTAGAACGACAATTTGACAGTATTACATATATACACATTCCAAGAAATGATAATCAAGTTGCTGACTCATATGCTAACTACGTGTTAGATTGGCATTTGTTTCATTCATAATAAATTAATCATAAACATTTTTACACATGTAAATAAATAAACTGATCACCATAAAACCTTTTATATATATCAAAAATGTGGTAATACATAGTGTCATATACAAAAGTGGAGCTTTCAAAGCTTCCATCATATAATACACGGTCGTACAAAACATATATACTCCCAGGTGTCTAATCCTGTGGAGGGGGAGGGTTGTGATCATGATACGTCACTACGGCTCTAGCTAGCCATCGGAATAAATGCACCCATGCGTGTGGTACACCCACCACCTGTCACTGCATGGCCTTAGGCAAGTCCTCGACTTGCGCCATGGGAACCCTATGAGTCAATCGCACAAAGGTCGTATGAATGCCCTGGAGCGTTCGTTCTGCATCCCCACCTGTGATGTCATTCCCTCTTCTCCTCCGTCTATGACATGGGAAGCTCTCTAGTCGCTGTGGTCCTACATCTGCACATGAATGGTAGATGTCACTATGTGTTGTCAGGAAAAAACATGTGTTTTTGATTTCACATAATCAAGAAAATACAAAAAAATTAAATAACTCAAAAAACTTTAAAAAGAGTGAGAGTCGAGATTCGGTACCTATCTCTCCATATGCCGATCCTGGTGGCAATGGCATGTCCGAATCCCCTCAGAAATATATCCCTCCATAGGGGTAGTCATCTATGGCAACAATCTATCATCGCCACCATGGAAAGAATTCAACTGGATATGGGTTGGCCACCCTACCACCCCCTAGTCTGCGCATAGCATCTACCCAACATCGTTGGGTCGGATCTCGAACCCCGTGGAGAGGAACGTCCACTCTAGGGCTCAATCCTGGAACATGCTCGAAGAAAAATGTGATCAATATGCTGCTGAACCCGAAGTTCCGTATCCTACCTACCTTACACTCACTGAGCTGGTGTTTCATGTTGCTCAGT
This sequence comes from Pseudotsuga menziesii, assembly GCA_001517045.1. Taxonomy (NCBI): domain Eukaryota; kingdom Viridiplantae; phylum Streptophyta; class Pinopsida; order Pinales; family Pinaceae; genus Pseudotsuga; species Pseudotsuga menziesii. The sequence goes on along the minus strand of LPNX010840821.1, from coordinate 1,807,039 downwards.
AGTGTAGTGCTCCAGTCATATATGGTCGGTCTCATACACTCCACCACATAGTACATCAGTGGCTGTGAGGCCTGATGGAATGAGGTTAAGCCTGCTATCCTGCCCAGCGTCAGTAGTATGTCCTTTAGGCCCAGCACCTGTATAGCATTGGTGGGGACTTGACTTCCCACCTTCTCAGTATCTGGGTAGCAGTACATAGCTATGTACTCATCGATAGTAATCCCACCTCCTGGCCCACCTCGGGAATGAAGGTTCACCACTTCCCCTCGTCTAGATAGACCTGTGATGAAGTATATGTCTTCCACCTCTATGGTGAGAGACATCCCATCTATCTTGAAGGACTTTGAGTCTGGATCCCAATAGTTCACCAGCATCTCTAGCAGTCTTGGTTTGGCCCTCAAGCCACCAAGGCACCAAAACTTGTAGATTCCGCATCTTCTAAGAGCTTGTTGAGCCATTACGTCAGTCCTTACAGCTTCCTCTACTTCACCATGCTCGCGCTCTCTCCATTCTAGCACCATCCTACATGAGAAATTGCCATTTTGTCCATTAGATCCTTGTAAATCCACTGGCGCAGTGTCATACGCAACTGTTTTGTAAACAGCCGTGTATGTACACGGTTTCTAGCCCCTTTTCCGCGTATAGCCATCCCTATATGCGGAAAAAGCTTCGATACCCGCGTGGGCTGCAGCGCTCATGTAGAATTGGCCTGAATTACCTCATTTTTCCATGAAAATCAACAAAAATTATATTGAAATGCATGAGGAGAGCATGCGTAACTACCTGGAAGAAACGGTTGTGAATTCCGCTGGCTGGATCTCCTAGAATTTCCAGTTGAATATCAGAGCTCCAATGGGTAAAAGTTTCAAATGATTTATATTTTTTACTATTTATAGAAAATTTTTCAAATATTTGAAAATTTTTACCCCCTTCCTATAGTTTTGACAGTTTCTAACCATTTTGGACCGTTTCTGACATAATTTGTGATGTAGAAGACCATTTTCAGTGCCCTTTCAGCCTTTGGATTGACCCGTTCGTACTGATCTCAGGTATAACGTCTATACTGGCATATAGGTTAGGTTCACCACTGTTTGCATTTTGCATGACCTTATGACCATGTCACCATGACCTTAGGTACGAACCCACTCTATTATGTCATGGAACCTTCTTGCTGCTTTAGAAGTGGCATGATGTGAGTGGTAGAGCTTCACCGTACATGGGTACCCTAGTTAGTGCCTTATTTACATTTGGTGCCCATGCCGATGTTTTCTCCTTTAGGGTGTGGGAGTCCGTTGTATAGTATTTCCATGACATTTAGCAAGAGTCTCATACTCCTCTTGATCTTATACTGGCCTTTTTCCCTTCGGACTTCCCTTATGTCAAGTTGTGAATGCATTATCATGAGCTTTTCTTGCCTTATTGAGCTTAATGTCAGCTCCCCTGACATTGCGTTTCAGCCATATAGCCCGAGCTTGTCTCATGTCTAGCCATGCATAGCCATTTTTATATCCTTCGCAGCTTGATTCCCTTTTTACCGGGAGGGGATTTCCCCCCGAGTGTCAATATCCTACACATGTATCCTTGCATTGAGCATAGGTATGTTCCACTGCTTGGAACTAGTTTGTTTTCCCTTATGACACTCGTCTCCTCCTAGGTTGTAACTATAAAGCTAGTTTATTCTTTTTTCAATATTTTCAAATAACTGAAAAAGTCCAAAAAAAAAATCAAAAAACCAAAAAGCCAGACAAGGAAAGATGTTATATTTTGGCAGTTGTCAAGTCGTGTCACCTTCAAATAGAGCACTGTATATCACATCCATTGGTTGGGTTATAGTTTGACTTAGGATTTGTACTCGTTATCTGAGTTTATCTCCACCGACTGGTTAAGCTTCCAGTCCCTATGGAGCCTCTGTTGATGCCTCCTGTGTCACAGAGATGTCCCAGTTTGTATATTGAGTCTATGCTACCTTCATTCAGTCACCATATGCCGTTATGCTCTTATTCGAAGGAAGTTGAAACCTGTGTCGGCCATTCCTCAGTTATCTTGACTTTGCATGTCGGCCATTCCTGGTACAATTACTGGTTTGTGCACTTTATGATCGAGTCCTTCCACATTAGACAGCTTTGCTGAGTACCTCGTGTTTGATGATGGGGGATGCCTTAATGCCCTCCTTCCAGTGGATTTCATCCCATCGAATTCAGATCATTTATTCTGGGATTGGAATCTAGAGTCCTTTTGAGTGCCTTGAGACTTGCAGTCATCAGTGGCAGGTTCTCTTCCCATCGATAGTTTCTTGGGAATACATCAATGTCCCCTGATCAATGGATTCTCTCAAGTGTTCGACCTCAACACATCTATTCACACTTGTTACTTTGCACTCTAGTACCTTGATTCCCATCATCATTATCGGTGGGTAATCTTGCGTCTGTTAACGGTATACATCAATGACTGGTAATCAGACGATGGACTACTATGTTCGACCTCGACACCTCTATTTGCATAGTAGGACATGTAATCATAGCAGTTTGTGTAGAATACCTTCCAGAATGGTGGCATATATTATATTCTATCTCCTTAATCGTGCCAGTGTTCATGAGATTTCAGCTCTCGTGACTTGATTCCAGTGTATGTCAGACATTTCCAGCCACTATGGAGATCTTGATCTATTGTATATCTTCAGCCATTTTGGAGATCATGGTCCTTTGTATATCTTCATCATGGAGATTCTGATCTATGTATATTGTACGTGGCGATGACCACATATGTGATATCATGTATTATGCCTATTCATGGCCATTGTACTCTTATGTATCCAGGACTGCTATATGTACTTGCAGTTATATGCAGAGTTGTATCATTGTACTATGCTAATTGGGTGGCTGGTCTTCCATTTGGGATCCTTCATCACTCCACTTATGGGATGGAATTATAATGTATTTCGGCCATCGTATGACCCCTCTGACCTCACACATTAGGGGGCATCTGTTATAGCGGATTTCACCACTCTAGGTGAATCACACTTTGTATGGCCTTCCCCTGTCCCGCTGTAGACTCTTTAGACCCCATGGACCATATTTTATCCTTTGATGTTTCCTTGATCATCCCTAAAAACTATATAAAAGATGATATACGCGGCTTTTTCCCCGATAACCTCGTACATACGTGGGTTTGACTCCTATAACCGCGTACATCGGGATGTGTGCATAGTCCAAATCCTTTTGGATTTTTCCTTGACATGGATCCGACTCATTTGACTCCTGCCTTCCATATGCCTTGAGATCGCTCGAATTCGACCCTTCATTATCCCTTGTGAAGCTATATAAGGAACCCCTTGGTACATTGAAGGCATATATAGAGATTGAAAGCAATGAAACTATAGTCCATTGTTGCCGGAATTTATGCTTGAGTCTGCATCCCTTTGTCCCTTTGGAGCACTGTTGTGTTCTTCCCAAGCTTGCCTTTTGTTAGTGAGCTTGCTATCATGAGATGGAGGATTGAGGTGGTGGAGGCCCAAGTGGGGGATTCAGTTTCTCCGGTTCGCAGACGTGCCGTCAGAGGTCTATCTTGTAACCTCTGATTTATATTAATAAGAACTATATTTCCTTGTCCAATGATGTGTATTTGATTGAATATTGTATCCATTGGAATATGTCAAATGCTTTTACATTATTGATTATATATGCTAGAATAGATCTAACACCATGATATATAGTATGCTTGTATTGTTTACTTGTTGTTGAGGAAGTATTATATCAATTCAAGCTGAAGATTGGAAAGCTCAACGGGGATCTACTTCAACCGTCCAGAGTAAGGTATGAGGTCTGATCCTTTAGTGTTAGACATTTTATTTCTATTGCATATTGGGAAAGATTGATTTCTGGAGTCAAAGCTGTCTGTTGTGGTACCCCAAGCCATAGGAATTTCTCTCCGTAACAACTACTAGAAGAATCTACTACTAAACCCTGGATATATAATGCATATCCCCTACAACAATGCTCAAAAAGACACTCAGCTGGGTAAATCCTCTTACAATATGAATAAAAAGCATCATGAAAATCTTTCAAAGAGGAAATACTAGAAGTAGGAAGAGTTCTGTACCATTGTCTCGCACAACCATCTAATGAATACATAAACATTTTCATCAATACATCTTCATGATGTATACTCTGTTGATCCATGCATTGATGAAATTTAATTACATGATGTGCCGGATTGTCCTCTTCCTTTTCTCTGAATCGTGAAAGAAAATCTCCCCATTCGTCCATGATAGGTAATGTATTTGGAAAGATAGGAACAACTGAGAAATTGAGCGGAGCAAATCTCTGTGCCAAAATAGTATCAAAACCCTTTGACATCTTGGAATTGTAAAACCGCTTCTGGATTCTTCAAACATGGAGTCACTTGGTGAATAAATCCATAGTCAAACTAGTGTCCTACTCCTATCCACCATCAAGAGCTGGATCTGATCATTGTCATTCTTTCCTGGGGAAGATATCTTCACTCCTCCATCCCCGACAATGGCGCCAGAAGATGTTATCCCTAAAGTTTAACCTAGACTACTGGGGTTTAAGCTCAGAGAAATATTTAAATATAGTTCAATAAAATCAAAATAAAAACTAAATTGGTATGTAATCAAAGATATAGGAAAATCACATAACCATTTAAGGATCTGTATGACATAAAATGGAATACAAAATCTAATAACAAGGGAACTACGAGCATGAATTTGTGGAATGAACCTGACTCTGTCACAAAATATTTGAAATATAACTATATTTCATTACAAGAATCATGTATTGGATTGTATTTGACCACACACAGGATAAATAATAAAAAACACAATCCATAAAAATACAAAATCAGCTCGTAACCATAATCATATCAAAGCATAACCTATATTGAAGATGCAGAGAGTTTCATGTCATACAGTATACATCAAAATTCAATTCCCATCTTTGATTGCCACCTTTCAAATCTAGCTACTATCCTTATATACAAAACTTCTGAGTTTCTGAGATAGTTATCAAATCCTATTTCTATGGATTGAATTCTTTCAAAAATAGAAAAGTCGATCTTCCTAAAACAATTTTAATACAACTGTAATACAGAATACAAATAGAAACAGAGATCTGTCAAAACCTAATTGCTTTCAAAATCCAACTATAATTCTAAGTCTAAAGACTCTTATAAGCCTCTACCAAGACAATTAGATCACTTAACACCTGGGATCTTTTTTGCAATCTGGAAAACTCAACATCTTTGTTCTCCATTTGATTGTGTGCCTCCTTACTCCGAGTCTTCATGTGTTCAAACTGCTTCTTTCTATGCATTCTCAAAATCACCTTCATTATCCCAATGAACCTTAGCTGCATATCGCTGGAAATGTCTTTCAATTTTGGTCATGTTGTCCTCATCCTGTGTTGTGACTAGGAAATTAAAAGCCGCTCCCTTGCGACCAAAATGTCCACTTCAACCAATTCTGTGCAAATAAACTTCATAATCAGGTTCATCTATAGAATAAACTCTCACAAGGAGGTCAAAATTGACAACCAAGGTAACCTGTGCTTGGTTAAACCCTCGTGCATCAGTTGATATAAGTATCCTTGTTATCCCTAATCTAAATTCCCCAATTTTTCTATCCCTGTCCTCCAGTTTGAGACAACCTTGCATGGAAGTGCATCAGTAACCCTCCGCTTCTAACATGCTATGCAGCTTACTTGCACTCTCTCTTGTGTGAACAAATATTATTGTTTGCCCAAGGTTCTCTGCTAGTGGGAAAATTCTGTCTTTTAATACCTCAATTTTTTCAAGTTCGCTTGGGCATTTCACACAGTATTGTTTAATAGCATCCAACGACAAATCCTCCTCTTTCACAAATACCTGATTTTCATTTGGAATCATTTTGCTTATGAACATCTTGACATTGTCCTTGAAGGTTGCTGAAAATAGCAGTATCTGAAAACTTTCTCAATTTTTCTGGATGTCCCTCATTATTCTCATTGAATCATCTTGAAATTCATCTTGATCACATGCCTGAAGTGCTTCACCAGCAAAGTATCCTACATCAATGTCAGGATCTTCACTTAGATCAACAAAGCAAGGGCGAATGGACTACTCTACAACCGAGTGATCAACAATTGGAATCAGGGACTACAACACCTTTGCAACATTGAATTTGATGTTTGGAACGCTGTCCTTTGAAGCGTTAATGACAATAGGTAACATTGTTTGGCATGTGATTTCCTGTCCCAATACTGGAGCTATAAGTGAAGTAGAATTCAAAATTGTCATGCGATACAAGTAGTGAGGATTTGATATTTTCTCCAGGACCTGTGGAACAATATGTTGCATTTCCCATTCTGGACCAAATTCTTCAGCAAGTCGCTTCAAGTTATAAATCCTTTTTGGGGTATCTTGGAGCTTTGAGAAAAGTATGTTAATACAATGAACTTTTTTCCTTTCCTCCACAAATATATAAAACTATGGGATCAATTGAGGGCCACCTTAGATGAAACCATTCTGTGTGCTGCTAGAAAATTATAACTTTTGCTAGAGCAAATCTTATGACAACACCTTGAAATATGGTTTTAATGGTAGAGAGATTGTATGCTTTTTCCTGTGCCAAAATTCTTTTGGAGCATCTACATACACCTTTCCCTTGTATTATTCTCCTGTCTGAGCTTTGATATCCTTCCACCTTTTCTATTTTAATTGCTCTATAATATTCACAGTCCTGGTTTGATATTTTCTTGCCAGGATTTGTTTTTCTTTTGCATCAATTTAATTCTGGAGTAATCTATTTACCATCCGATCTGTTCTCACACTGGGTACCATGAAAGATATCCTTTGTTTAGATATCAATGGAAGGAACAAAGGTTTATGTTGTTGGTCAACTATCAGGTAGAGCCCTTTGATTCCTCTTACAGATGTTATTCCATGTGGTTCTGCTATAGTTAAGAAAGGGTTTCCTAATATGCAATCGGAATTCAACTTCATTAGATAGAACTTTACATCCAATTTGTATTGGTTCATACAGAATTAAGTTATTGGAATCTCAAACATTACCATAGATGAAGATCCTATTGCATGAATAATATGGTGAGTAGGATGACCAAATTTGGCAGGAACCTTATCTATATATATAATATTAATGTCTGGTCCAGAATATATCAGGGTGGGAAAGATAAAATCTTCATTTTCAATCCTGATTCCAAGAGAGACAATACATCTTTGGTGCACAATTGCATTTACACTAAAAGCATCAAAATCAGAAAGTTTAGGGCCTCTTATGTCAGTGAATTTTTACCCTTAATCTCTCGGCTCTTGCTCCTCTGTTTCTTCTTCCTCAATTTGTAGGCTTGAATCTGAGCTTTCAATTTCTTCTTTGTAGAGTTTTATGGATCCTATTTAGCTTTCAAGATTTTCTATTGTGGTTCAGAGTTCCTTGATCTTCTTTTTCAAATTGTTTTGTTCTCTTGCTAGGTCATGTAGTGTTACCGCATTTTTTTTGTTTGTCTCTAGCAATGGCATAGTATTTCTTTCATAAGAAGGGAGAGTTGTTGCAAATAGATTCCAATTTGATTTTGCCCAAAAAATGGACTTCCTTGATCTACTACTAGCCCTTGATCGTTGGTCCTCTTTCTATTTTCTCTTTTGTAGGAATGCTTCTGCAAAGGATTTCTTCATTGTTTCTTTGGCTTGGCATTCTTCCATTTCTTCTATTTGTCTCATCATCATTTAGGCCTGATTGTTGGTCCTTATCATATTGCATTGGGAAGTGGAGGCCTTATATTCTTTCCATGCAAGATATGTAGCATAAGCATTATCATAATCTTCATTGGGATTGCTATTGAAATTTTCTTCTAGGATTGAGCAATGGAAATCTTCTGAATCAGAGCAGTTTCATTGATGGTCCTCAACAGATTTCATTATTTGATCAAAATCTGTGCTTTTTGATGAAGAATAATTGCAGTTTACTTATTTTGATGAAGACGATTCTTCTGCATTGTATGTACCTCCAAAGGATTTTCTTTATGGGTACTAGGTTTCTCTATGTCCCTTCTTTCCACACAGTGCACATTTATATTTTTTATCATCTCTTTTGGGGACATATGTACCTTCTTTACTCTAGAGGAACTGGTTTGATCTCTTGGATTTGCTCGATTTGGGAATTTATTTGCATAATGCCCAAGTGTGCCACATTTGTAGCATTTTTTTTTTGGAGAATACTTCCATCTTGACTTTCCTCCAAACTCATCCCTATTTTTCTCATACTGGTAATTACTCTTACCAGTCTTTGAGGAATACCATTTACAATATTTTCTGGGTGTCCTCCTTTTTCTATGGTACCTTTCTCATTCATTTTTCTTCTTGTATTTCCTGCATCTCTTAGGATATACATACTTGTAGTATTTAAATTTTTCCTTTTTTCTAGCCTTTTGTTCTCTATTTTCTTTGAGGGTAGTATGGTTCTTGCATTCTGTATTGTTTGCATACTCCTGCTTTTCTTGGAAGATATTATTGAGTAGCTTTGGCAACTGTCCTCCTCATGCATATATCTCCTATATAGATGAGTATGATGTCATAGTATTCATCCTAACCATACTCTGTCAAGGATTCTTTTCTTAAAGCACTTGTGAAAAATCCTTGGAATTTTTTTGGCAATGTAGAAATGTATTTTTCTTCCAAACTTCGCTATCACCATTTTCTACATTTTGTATTCTGATTACCCAATCTTGGTGAAACTGTTCAAAATATAGGAGGATTTTCATATTTAGTAGGAATTGGGTGTTTTTAGCTTTCATATTTAATGTTATGCCTCCCCAATATTTTATTATTTCTACAATCATGCAACCTATTAGGTTAGACTCTTCAAGTCCCTCTGCATTTTTTATTTTTGTTTGTTCCCATTTGTTCCATGTTTCCATTGTCATTTTTCTTTGCCACAATTTTTGCAGGGCTACTGTAAACCTTGATATTATCATTCTAGAAGAAGTAGGATCTTTTCCATTGGCTACATAAGCTCTATAGACAGTAAAAATTATGTGTGTCATATGTTCTATCTGTTGAGTACTAGATCCATTCAAGTTCCATTATAGAACTTCTGGTGACCATGGCATTTGGTTAATATTCATTCCATCTTCCAGATCTAGAGCTGGAGGTCTGTGCATATGGTATGGATTCCTTTCATGGGTTGTCTTACTTGGGAATTTTTAGCCTCAATTGTGGGAAGGATTGATTTGACTGCCATTGCCCAGGATTCTTGGGGTGAATTTGTCTATCATCCAATCTCAACCTTGCTCCTATTCTTTCTTTCTTTTTTGGCTTCTATTGTTCCAATGGAAGGAGCTGGAAAAACATTTCCTGAGATAGGAAATTTAGAGGTAGTTTAAATATATCTAATATTTTCCTTGGGTTTTTCTTTACCCAAATATTTTTAGTCCTTTTATTAATTTTACCAGTGATGGTAAGGACTTGCTTGATCTCTATCATTACTTCTGTAAGGGATTCTTCTACATCTCTATCATGAGTATGGAGTTAATCTAGTATTGAATGCTCTTGATGATATTCTCCTATGACATCTTTATCATACCTTTAATATAATCAATATGTGGGGTTGTAGCATATATAGTAGAATGAATTTGTGAAGATAACCCCTTGAATCCTTTTCCCTACCAAACCCTCGTTTCCCTTCCTAAAGGTGACCAATATCCTCTCCTTTCTTTCCTAGGGTCTCGGCGCATTTTCCTTACCTCGCTTACAAGCTGTAACAACCTTCTATTTAGCCTCCTCTTTACTATTATTAGGGTTTGCAATTTGCAGACTGTCAACAAATGGACATTTCTCTCGTTCATGCCATAACACCTACACAAAAGCAACAAACATGTTATCAATTAATTACAATTTGTTACTATTTTAAAGGACTAGCATTTTCAAGATAAAAGAGGCCTGAAAATACATTTACATATAGTCTGAAAGTTACCCTTTTTAACAATCATAAATAAATGGTTGACAATTAAAGTTTATTGTTTACATTATATGCTTAAACCACGTTTTTTACACATATTTCACGGGCTAACATACTGATTCTATACAAGTCTAAAACTTCCTTTTGATGGTTGTCATACACTGCTAGGATTGGTGATGGAAGGTTCAAGTAGTGTGATTGCATTGATTGCATAAATTATATGTCGCATACACTCTCTTGGTTACATCAACGCTACTTTAAATGCCATTAAAGGGACGGTTATATTGTCATACTATCATACTACTGCCATTGTACCTATCCTTTACTTGTTATTGGAAGAAATTGGTTGATTACTTACTGTTGTTATTACACTCATATTGAATGGTATGTGGTTACACAGTTAATTATATTTGGTATTCTAACATGCTATTGAATGACCTTTCTTCTAATTCCATATATCTTGATTTGATTACATTGACTTGGTATCATTTACATCTGCATCCATAAGCACTTTGTTTACTTGGTATGTCTTTTTCATTCCTAAATTAATTGGTTAAAGGAACTGGTCACTAACATCATTGTGTAGAAGACGTAGTTGCTTGTCCAAGTGTGTTGCAGAGTATCTAAAGGGCTCTCCTCTTGGAGGTCATGACACTTAGAAGTAGTCAAAGGAACATGAATGAGGTGACATTGGGTCACTTTCCGCATATGTGATTATTGGACACTAGCCTACTAGTTTTTTCGGTAACAGGCTTGATTGGAGGAAAATGTGTTGCAGTATATGTTTCTCCTCCTTTGGCCAACTCCCATTTATGGCCATCTTTCCTTTTTTCAGGTTGTCTTTCTTCTAGAGACTGGATTTTTCACTTTTGACGATGTTCATTTTAGAATCTCTCGCTTTGTGTTGACTAAATTTATACCATTCATAGAATGATATCCATTGGTTATGTCTGACCATATGCTCTTTCCATTCTTTAGCCAGGATTTCCTTTTGTTCCATTGAATGGGATTCTCTGGATTGTTTTGAATCTCCATCAGTAGATAAATCCTAATTTATCTTATTTTTCTTGAATTGGTCTTGAATATTATATGGGGAATATCTGCAAGAAGTTTACAATTTCTCGGATTGTGGGCTTGTAAATTTTTACAGGGAATTTTGTAAACCTAGAGGTAGGGATATCAAATCTTTCCTTTAGCTATCTGATTTTTTTGCTATGTTTTCTCTGATGTTCTAATTCAGCTTGGTTTTGTTGTTCCAGGGCAGTAGGATTTCTATATCCTAATCCTGACATATCATGACATGGACTTTGGATGCTAAGCTGAGATTGGATTCGTTGGGAGGATTTTTCCAAAGAATCTAATGTTGTAATAAATCCCCTTTTTAAAGGATTTTGGTAATGCAATCTTCTGGCAACAAAGTAGTAAGATTGTGCATGTGGGAATCTCGCATTGTCAAGTGTTTCTAGACTGTTTTGGAAACATTGGATATTATCTGTGGAATTTGAACAATTAGGATGCTATCAAACTTTGGATTTCATACGGAGATTGAAAGAGTGCAAAAATGGATTATGAAAAGACTATGTAGGAGGGACACCAATAAAGTGTTGATCATAATCTTTATTTTGGGAAGATTCACCACGCTGGCTATTGTGACTTTGATGAGGTTATAGAGGTATGATAGACTGGAAATCAGGACATTTAAGAGAGGATAAAATTCCTCGATTATTCAATGCTTGGACTTGTGGGTGTGAACAAGAAATTAAAGGCTAGTGAGTAGGGAACTATATGGAAGCTAATGAATGATATTCTATTATGTGTGAGGAATTGATTTGGATTTGAGGATTTGGTTTTGGAGCTGGTAAAACCCACTCGAACGAGAATTAGAATTCATCCTAGGTAAGGAACCGAGGAACAAGGATGCCAGTATTGGGATCAACTTTCAATAGAACACTTGCATTAGATTTATCATAAGGATGTTTATGCATGGAAAGGTTTGATGTATTAACATAGAGCATGGAAACACAGTAATGGACATTCAAGTTATGTGATTGTTTTTCCATATAATAGCCTTTGGTCTGGATCTAAATTTGGAGGATGTCTTCTAAATGCGGATCATTAATAGAGACCTTAAAATTGAATAATATATTACAGATAACATTTCCTTGGGATAAGTCAGTTTGAATTCCTCCTATAAGAGCCCACTTGAACTGGTTAAACCAAGAGTCTTAGACAATAGCCAGGTAGTGCAAAGGAAGTCCTTCTCTGTGTAAACTTATATACTAAAAAAATGTATTTAGTTCTTTACTGTTTGTTTTGAAGCTGTTGTTAAACCTCTGTAAAGTTCCCTTCAACTATCTATATGATCCAATCCTTAAATTATTCTTAAAATTGCTTGTTATAAGTGACACAAGTTTTGTGTTTTTTGCAATGATTCACTCTAAGTATAGGTTTCACTAAAAAAGTTACAAGGCTTGCCTGGATGTTACGTGGAAGGAAGACCAATTTTAGTGTGACGATTTCTATGGAAAAATTATCTTGAAGATATTTTGTGAAAAAAATGATGCATGTGGAGATAGTGTTTAAAGACTTTTCTTGGTCTAGAAAAAATTAAAGATGAGTTTTTGGAAGTGTACAAGGAGTTGTCTAGATGTTGTTGTTTGTATATGGGAGTTTGTTTCTTGTTGCAGGATAAAATATATGTATAATACTAAAACAATAGATAACAAATTCAATAGGCTTAACTAAGACTAACCAATATACCCTATAGGGACTGTCATACTGCAACAACCTAGTGAAAATATTGCATTATGCCACTTAACCTATTCAGTACGTCTTGTGTTGATCTAAGAATTATTCAACTTATCGATCAAAGGGTACATACCAATTCGTACTCCATGTCCTTCAAGATTCTGATCAAGGTAAGTAATTCATCACTAAGAATGTTCACCTATCAAATCCCATTTGAGATTGAGGTGCCTGTTGTTGCCACCTCCAATTGTTGGTTTTGTGTGCTACTAATCATGGTTCACAACTTGAAATTTTCAACATTACCAAAATTTGACATTCTCAACAATACAAATAAATCTCCTTGAGATTTTCCTTTTTGCCCTCAGATTATTAGCTTCACTTCTTGGATGGAATCTAAAATGCAGGGAGATTTTTTGAGGATGCTGCTAGAATTTCATCCATAATCCTGGTAATGCCTTTTCCCCTTTCATTAACATTTTTTTCACTTCTTCTTGCATGTTTACCTTTAGTTTCTATCAAAAACCTGAAAAACAATAGTGAATTCATCCCTGAAATTTCCTGCTCAGTCTTAACTTGCAGAGAGACCTTTGAAGTTCATGCACTTAGGGTTGTAGAAGTGATTGTTAATTTCATGTTATTATTCAGGTTGACAACTCGACATCATTTGTACTGTCAGTTGTAACACCCCAGTTTTGACCCCATTTTCATTAGGCACATATGATGTATATATTGTAATTGATCATGGTGTGGAGCTAAAGGAAAAATCCCCACCATCAATTTGGTTGTGTTATGTTTTGTCGATTGAAATCGCTGCTGACGGTATATTGTGATATACGACACATTATATCTTTGGCATTATGTAAATATGCATTTTAATTAAATGAACCCCATTTTAAAAGGGCATGATTTTCCTAAGGATAAGGAGGGGGAATTATTAAACTTTGAGCCTATGGGGAAAATCCATGTGTCAGCTGTTAAACCCCTTTTGACTTACTCACCTTTCCTTGTCTCATTAGTCAACTACCACATTAAAACCTTCTGTTGTTAGTTGGGGTAGTTATTGTTGGGCAGTGGTGTGTGGCAGGATTGCCAGTCCTTTCCCACATGCACACTCCACCAGCAGACCCTTTCACTTCACATGGGCAAAGAAAGCAGAGGATTTCATTTTTTTTCTCCATTCTTCCATTTTTTTTCCCATCCTCACGCAGGGACAATCGTTCTCTTATCCTCATGCACAGGCTGGGGTTGTTTTCCTCGCGCACAGATTGGGATTCATCATCGTTTTCCTCATGCAGAGAGCTAGGGGAGCCGTTTTCTATCATCCATGATTTTCCTGTGAATGAGCCATTCATGATTTCTGCTGTTGAGGTGTGGTTTCTATACTGATTTTGTGGTCTGTGTATATGTTTTCGCTATCCAGGATGAGAGTCAGATCTCCTCTCCAATTCTCTGGGCTTTGTATTTTCCCGTTGCTTTAATGTTGAGATCGGGGCTGTTGTTTTTCCCACAATTGTGTTTGCTGTCATTCCAGTTATGTTTTGAGCTGCTATGGATTCTTATTGGGTCATTTTGGCCATGATAGGGCCAAGAACGACTCAGGGATCATATTTCCCTGTCCAATCTATGAATTGCTTGTTTTGATGTGTGTATGCAGTGGTTGGTCTTCGGACTGTGTTGGAGTGGGGATGAGGGCTTGGTTTGCTTGATAAACTTGGTGTGTTTGGGAGCCACACAGACAAAGCTAGAGGGCTGGCTTTCTTCTCCACAACCTATGAATAGCACTGGAAGGGAATTCAGGGTATGAGGGACTGTGTATCAGAGAAGGGACTAATTTCCTTGTGTTGGGTGTGTGTGGGTGTCCTAGAAGTCGGGCTAGTTCTGGTGTAGGTGTCCTTAGCTCTTCAATGAGCTCACCAGCTTAGCATTTATATTTTCCTAGCTCCTTGATGGCTTGATAAACCCAACAGTGTTGGCTTGGCTGATTTGTGTATCCTTGGCTATGTGTAAGCCTGCTTGTTCCTTATTCCTTGGGGAATCGTGCCCAGCTCGGGGGTGGCAGTGTTGCTGAGAGATTAAGGAGCACACTGGCCTATGGTTGGGTGGAATGTTGCAATGATGTAGTTGGTTGCAGGATGAATTCCTCACAAGATAAGTATTCTTGTCTATTTCATCTCTGCAATTATATTCACAATTATATTCGCAATTATATTTGATGTCTAATGAATTATGATGAAAATGTTGAATGCTTGAATGTATGGTTTTGCTTCCGCTGTATGTTAAACAATTATGCATCTCTGCATGTTTTTATTTCCAAGCATTTTATTTCAGTTTTATGTATGCACATGTTCATGGGGCTAGTTTCCCGGATAGATAATGGTTTGGTAGCATCCTCTTCACCAGTCAGAGGGTCGGGGACGTTACATCACCAACATTGGATTGAGATTTAATTGGAATCCTCAGATTGTTAACTTCACTTCCTGGATGACATAAAAAATGTGATGCATGGGCTCTTCCCCTTCTAAATCCATAACATTACCATTTTTACTCTCTTTCAATATTTTTAATCACAATGTGCACAATTGTCTGGTAGACTCTGGAGAAGCTACAAATGTTATGCCTCTTTCAGTCTGTAAAAGGATAAATGGACAACCCACGCCTTCCATAGGAAAAATCATAAAATTGGATAGAACAACAGTGAAGGTAGTGGGAGAGATGAAAGATGTATTGATACGATTAGTTGCAGACAAAAGAGTGTACCAATTTATAGACATTATGGTAGTGGATATACCTGAGGCTTATGGCCTAATTCTGAGCTAGGACTGGTCTGCAAAACTAGATGGATATTTTTCTACTGACTGGTTACATTTATGGTTTCCTTATAACAACAGTTATAATCAGATTAAAGTATTAAGGGAACAACATATGGAGTATAATGTGACACAACTAGAAGGGAAGAATGGACCGGTAAATTTTTCACATTTGGTCTTGGGAAATTATTTTATCGAACTTGAACCGGGAAATTACCAAGCAGAAGAATCCAAAAATGGATCAGATACACAACCTGGGCTCCTTCATTTTTTGCGGGATGATAAAATTGACTGTGACATAGTTAACTTAGTCTCAGATGTAGAAAGTAGCACTAGTACAGTAGAATTAGCAGATAGGTTTTGGGTTTTATACTTTGATTGTTCAAAAACTCAGGAAGGATCAGGAGTTAGTTGTATCTTGATCGATCCAGAAAACAATAAACATTTTATTTCTTGTAGAATATAATTTGAATGTACCAATAACATAACCGAGTATGAAGCATTAGTCTAGGGCTTGGAAAAGGCAATTGAGTTTAAAGTAAAAAATTTAAAGGTTTATGGTGATTATGAAATTATCGTTAAACAGGTGCGAAATACAAATCATTGTTTATCACCGAATTTAAAAGTCTATCAAAGTGATGTTTGGGACCTCCTAACAAATTTTTATGCATTTAATATTAATTCAATTCCTAGGTTGAAAAATGCAGCAGCTGACTTGTTAGCTACTTCAGCAACAAGGCTTGTTCCCACTAATAATAGGTGTACAATTCAAATGATTTTAAGGCCTGCTGTACCAGAAAACATCACGAATCTGAGAGTGTTCGATGAAGATCCACAAATTCTAGAGTTTCTAACTAATGATGAGAATTTCAAAGAGTCTGTAATTGATGAGGAGGAACATCAAGAAAATATCCAAAATGATAACTTCATATCCAAAGGGGTTATAAATTTGGAGGGAATGTTTGATCTGAATAACAAGTTTAGAAGGCCAACCAATGTCAAAATGCATAGTTCATCTATGCAATTTGAGCTGGTAAATCTGGGGTCAGAAGTGGAACTCAAATATGTAAACTTGGGAAAGTGTTGCTCACCAGGGGAAAGAAGAAAGTTCATTAGCTTGTTTAAACAATATAAGGATGTATTTTCTTGGACATATGAATATCTTAAGACTTACGACACCTACATTATACAACATGTAGTCCCAATTAAAGCAGGAGTCAAACCATTTCAGCAGCCCTTAAGGAAGATACATCCTAAATTAGAACCCCTCATTCAAAATGAAGTAAAGAAGCTCCTTGATGCCAAGATTATATTTAGAGTTAGATGCTCGGAATGGGTTGAAAATTTGGTAACTGTGAGAAAGAATTATGGTGAAATTAGACTTTGTGTATATTTAGGAATTTAAATCGTGCCTCGAACAAAGATAACTACCTAGTTCATCCCATGGAACAGATATTGCAGATGGTTTTAGGCTCTGAGATGTTCTCTCTACTAGACAGATTTTCAGGCTACAACCAAGTGTTGGTAGCAGAACAAGATCGACTGAAGACCACTTTTAGAACTAAATGGGGGACTTTTGCATACAGAAGGATTCCTTCTGGTCTTATTAACACTGGAGCAACATTCCAAAGGGCAATGGGTATAGCTTTCCACGGTTTAATTAGCCACAACGTGGTGGTTTATTTGGATGATGTTACAGTTTTCTCCAAGAGGAGAGAAGAACATATTTTTCATCTAAAGAAAATCTTTGATCGATGTCGAAAATATATTGGCATATCTCTAAATCCGAAGAAACGTGTTTTCGTTGTATTAGAAGGAAATCTTATGGGTCACATAATTTCTAAGAGGGGGATCTCCATAGACCCAGAGAGGATTAAAGCTATAGCACAGATCCCTTTATCCCATAATAATAAAGGCATGCAATATTTCATGGGGACAATCAATTTTGTGCAAAGTTTTGTGCTCGATTTTGCTCAAATAGTTAAACCTTTCCAACGGATGGTTAAGAAAAGTGCTCAGTTTAAATGGAATGACTTAGAGAAAGGTGCATGCAACAAAATCAAAGCAACAAGCCCATGCAACTTCCCTCAAACTCCTGATTTTGAGAAGAATTTCATTTTATAAACTTTTTCTTCAGACAACTCGCTAGCAGCAATGCTTACGCTGAAGGAAGAAGGGGGATATGAGTACCCTATATCATTCATGAGCGCTAGCTTACAAGGTGCTGAGTTGAATTACCCTGCAGTTGATAAACAAGCATACACAGTTTTTAAAGAGGTAAAAAAATTCAGGCCATACATACTTAAGAACAGAACCAAAGTAATTGTTCCGCACCCGGCAGTCCGAACCCTTTTTGTGCAAAAAGAGTTAGGGAAGAGAAGAGGAAATTCGGTAACCGCCTTGCAGGAATATAAATTAGAATTTAAAACAACAACTATAATAAAAGGACAAGGACTTTGCAAACTAATTGCTGAAATTCAAGATAATGAAGATGATGATTGGGAGAATGAGGCTAAGTTGCACATGATTGATATGTGTCCTATATTTACAGCCCCAGAATTCTGGTACAGAGACCTGGTGCACTATCTCCAACACGGGTATTTTCCTGAACACTGGAGCTCCAAACAAATAAGATATTTATGTTTGAAGTCATTATCACATCAGATAATTGATGGAGTTCTTTTCAGAAAAAACTATGATGGAGTTTTTCTTAGATGTTTGGGACGAGAAGATGCAGCCAAATTCGTTAAAGAATTGCATGATGGCCCTGCTAGAGGTCATTTTTCAGGAGATACTACAACACACAAGATTTTAAGGGCTGGATACTATTGGCCAACTTTGTTTAAATATGCTCACGCTTACGTAAGGAAGTGCGATACATGCCAAAGGAGTGGTGGAAGACAAGCAAAGGCAGGTGGGCCATTACAACCAATTATTATTTTTGAACCATTCGAGCAATGGAGAATTGATATTATTGGAGAAATAAATCCTAACTCTTCATTGCAACACAAGTATATCCTCACAGCCATGGATTATTTTACCAGATGGGCGAAAGTGGTCCTGTTATGAAAAGTAAATGAAGATGCAATCATAGAGTTCTTACAAGACCATATTATAACCAGGTTTGGGGTTCCAATTTCCCTGTTTTTTGATAATGCATATTATTTTTCGTCAATTAAACTTACTGCATTTGCTAATGAGAAGGGAATAAATTTACATTATTTTACGAACTATTATCCATAAGGTAAAAGATTAGCTGAATCAACTAATAAGAATCTCATTAGAATTTTAAAGAAGGTTGTCATAGAAAACCAGAGAAGTTGGCATATAGCTCTTCCTAATGAAATTTGGGCTGATCGAGTCACACCCAAGAACTCCTTAGGTGTGTCACCCTATACCTTAGTTTATGGAAAGGAAGGTATCTTACCCCCTAACATTTTGTTTCCTTCCTCTCAATTATCCCAAGCATCCAAAGGATCTAATAGTGATGTTTTACAAGCCCAAATCAATACTTTTATGAAATTAGAAGAGTCTAGATCTAAGTCTAAGGAGAGGTTTAAGCACCAGCAAGAGATTGTGAAAAGATGGTTTGACAAGCACAAGTCCGGGAATAAAGAGTTTGAAGTAGAAGATTTGGTTCTGAAGTGGGATCACCTGCATGACAAAAATGGAAAGCACACTAAGTTTCAACATCTGTGGATAGGCCCATTTCAGATTGCAGAAAATCTAGGCCCCTTGACATAAAATTTACAGGATTTACAGGGGTGGGAAGAGAATCTGTCGGTCAATGGTTGGGTTCTCAAACCTTATTTTACTTAATTCTTTTGAGGTTTTCTGTACATAAATAAACCTTTTGTTTTTGCTTCATTTTTTTTTGTAGTTAGGTTTGCTTCGATTTCTTTGCAACTGATTTATTCCAGTGTGTTTTATTTTCTTTATTTCAGTTTTCAAATAAGCCAGCACAACTTTTGGCATTTGGGGACATTGGAATTTGGACAAACGACAAATATTTTTTTACCGGAAACTTGCTTATTGGATTTAATTGTATAAAAAAAAATGTATCGTGATGAGATTCTTTAATTTGATAGACTATTTGAAGGGAGGTTATCTTATGAACACATTGAAGTTCTGTTTTAAACCCTGTTAAATAACTAAGGTAATAAGAGTCTTGTAACGTCTTCGACCCTCCGACCGATGAAGAGGACGCTAGGATACATCAAATCATCAGGGAATCTAGCCCCATGAACATGAACATACATACATATAATGCTGAAGCATGATACTTAAAAACATAAAACATATTACGAAGCATAACCATTCATATACACAATGGAAGCAAAACATATCAATCAACACTCATGCATATACAGATCAACATTTAACATGTATATCATTATTCATCAATGGTAAATATGATTGCAGACACAAGTTAGGTAAGAATACTTATCTTATTAGGAACTTGTTCCGCAACCAGCTATGTCGCTGCAACGTTCCACCCAACCATAGGCCTGCGTGCTCCTTAATCTCTCAGCAACGCTGCCACCCCCGAGCCGGGCATGATTCCCCAAGGAATAATGAACTAACAGGCTTACACATAGCCAAGGATAACAACACCACAAGGGTACAAAATTAAGCCGAGCCAACACAGTTGGGTTTATCAGGCGAACATCAGATCAGCCAAGCCAACCAAGTTGGGTTTATCAGGCCATCTAGGAGCTGGGAAAGGCTAAATCCTAAGCTGGTGAGCTCATTGAAGAGCTACAGACACCAACACCAAAGCCAACCTGACTTCTATAACACCCACACACACCCAACACAAGGAAATTAGTCCCTTCTCTGCAACGCAGTCCCTGAGACCCTGATCTCCCTTCCAGTGCTATTCAAGGGTTGTGGAGAAGAAAGCCAGCTCAGTAGCTCTGCCTGTGTGGTTCTTAACCCATCAGGTTTTTGAAGCACCTCAGGCCCTCATTCACCACTCCAATGCAGTTCGAGGACAAAACCACTGGATGCAAGTAGCCAAACAACTATTCAAGCTTTTACAGGGGAAAAACACGATTCATCAATCGTAGGAACTCACAGCAATATTCAACCGATACCACCATAGAAAAAGGAAAAACACAGCCAAGCAATCATAGGAAAACAACATCCCACAAACAATCATGAAACCATAGCACCCGATCCTCAATGCAATCGCTAGAGAAATTGCACAAGAAGAAAATGGGGAAAGAAGAAACTCCCAAACTATGTGTGATGGAAAAAGATGTAGTCAGGAAAAACTGTGAATGGAATTACGGTCATGACTCAACAATAGAGTAGAAAAATTGTTACACAGGTCTGATGATGCTGGAGAAAGGCACAAAACTCTGTGTGAACAGAGGAAAGAATCGATCCGCAAGCCAACAAATCCGTGAGGCAAAGGAGAACCCACTGCAAGCTAGCAATCCCAGCGAAAAGGGAGAACCCTTCACAATCGGAAATGGTGGAATAAACGTAGGTTCTATGCGTGATCAAGAGGAAAGAACATCTCCGAGTAGCAAAACGGTGTATGAGAGGGAAAGGCTGAAACCCCACACAAGGAATTGCCATCCTTTTGACTTAGCCCACGTGAGGAAACTGAACAGACTCTCGATCCCCATAGTGGACAAACCATCCGCACACAAAACGAATGTCGTGGTCATAGTAGTGGTCTTTTTCTAGCAAATAGATGCCCCAACTAATCAACATAACAAATGAAGGTGGTGGTTGGATGAAATAAGGGAAAATGAGCAAAAAAAATAGGGTGGTGACACATGGATTTTCCCCCATGGCTCAAGGTTCATCATTTCCCCCTAACATTTAGCGTAGGATGATCAAACAAATACTTCAGGCCACAATGGTTTGTCCTAAGCTCAAAATTTCTACCCATCAAGTAATGTCTCCACATCTTGAGAGCATGTACTATGGCTGCAAGCTCTAGATCATGAGTGGCATAGTTCTTCTCATGCTCCTTCAACTTTCTTGATTCATAACATATCACATGGTTTTCCTGCATAAGGACTCCTCCAAGCCCTTGTCTGCATGCATCGGTACATACCACAAAATATTTCTCTGGATCTGCAACCTTGAATACTGGTGCACTAGTGAGAATATTCTTCAACCACTGGAAGCTCTCTTCACACTTCGAAGTCCATTCGAACTTCATCCCCTTCTTTTGTAAATAAGTGATGCAATGTGCAACCTTGGAAAATCCTTCAATGAATCTCCTATAGTATCCTGCAAGTCCCATAAAAGATCTTATATCCGTCACATTTCTTGGAGTAGGCCAATTCATAATGGCTTCGATCTTCTCAGGGTCTACTGATATACCCTCTTCTGAGATAATGCGACCCAAATACTGAATTCTATCTCTGTAGAAGTCACACTTGCTCAATTTTGCATATAGCTGATGTTCCCTAAGCAATTGCAATGTCAATCTCAAATGCTCTTCATGTTCTTCCTCATTCTTAGAATAAACAAGAATGTCATCAAGGAAAACAAGAACAAACTTGTCCAAATACTTACTGAAGACACTGTTCATAAGGCACATAAATGTAGCCGGTGCATTTGTGAGACCAAATGGTACCACTACAAACTCATAATGTCCATACCTTGTCCTAAAGGCTATCTTATGAATGTCTTCATCTTTGATCCTAACCTGATGGTAACTAGAACTCAAGTCAATCTTGGAAAATACCTTTGTTCCTCTCATTTGATCAAAGAGGTCATCAATCCTAGGAAAAGGATATTTACTCTTCATAGTAACCTTGTTCAACTATCTGTAATCAATACATAACCTGAGTGTACCATCTTTCTTCTTCACAAACAAAACCGATGATCCCCAAGGAGACACACTTGGTCGGATATACTTCTTTTCCAACAACTCTTGCAGTTGCATATTCAACTCTAGCATCTTCGGTGTACTCGTCCTATAGGTGTCTTGGACACTGGTGCTGCTCCTGGTACAAGTTCAATGGTGAAATCAATGTCTTTCTTTGGGGGAAGCCCTGGAATCTCATCAGGAAACACATCCCTGAATTCCTGTAACACCTGATAGTCCTCCAACCTAGGAGTTCCATCTCCTGTGGGTTCCAGAATATGAGTTGCATACAACTGGAAACCCTTCCTACAGAACTTCTTCAACTATATTTCTAAAACCTGTCTTACTGAAATTACCTTCGGAATACCTTTCACAATTACTGGGTTTCCTTCCTCATCTGTGCGTTCAAAATTCTTGTTATAACAGTCAAGCTTCACTCTGTGAGCTTCTAACCAATCCATTCCAATGAGAATATTATAGGAACCAAGCGGTAGAACATTCAAATCTACACAAGTGATCAATCCATTCATAACCAATGGACACTTCTCTACTGATTCACTGACCTTTATCTTAGTCCCAGTGGCTAGCTGAACAAACCAAGGTTTCCTATGCTTTACCTTCTTAAAAGCACAAATATCCACCACCCTAGGAGTGATATAACTGTGAGTAGAACTAGGGTTAATCAAAATAGAAACAGATTGTTCAACAATCTTACCTGCAACTTCAACCACAGTTGACTAGTGATATTCCTGGCAGTTCTCCAGTGCTGCATAAATTCTAGGGACTGCTCTTGCTACTTGACCCACTATTTCTAATTCTCAAATGTTATAAGCTGGCCTTGCACTTTCATTCTCAAGTGGAAAATATCTGCGCAAGTGGGGTCCTTCACATTTCCAACATTTGAGTGGACCTTTATTTTGATGTGGCTCTTTAGGCTTTCCACCTATCACTCCAACTCGATTACTCACAGCTTGAGATGGCTGCTTCTGCTAATTCCTGAATCTAGAAGGTTTGAATCATTCCCCCCTAGCATTCAGAGTACGCTGATCAAACAAATACTTTAGGCCACAATGGCCTGTCCTGAGCTCAAATTTTCTACCCATCAAGTAATGTCTCCACATATTGAGAGCATGTACTATGGCTGCAAACTCTAGATCATGAGTGGCATAGTTCTTCGCATGCTCCTTCAACTTTCTTGATTCATAACATATCGCGTGGTTGTCCTGCATAAGGAATCCTCCAAGTCCTTGTCCGCATGCATCGGTACATACCACAAAATATTTCTTTGGATCTGCAACCTTCAATACTGGTGCACTGGTGAGAAGATTCTTCAACCGCTGGAAGCTCTCTTCACACTTCGAAGTCCATTCAAACTTCATCCCCTTCTTTTGCAAAGAAGTGATGCAATGTGCAACCTTGGAAAATCCTTCAATGAATCTCCTATAGTATCCTGCAAGTCCCATAAAATATCTTACATTTGTCACATTTCTTGGAGTAGGCCAATTCATAATGGCTTCGATCTTCTCAAGGTCTACTGATATACCCTCTTCTTAGATAATGTGACCCAAATACTGAATTCTATCTCTGTAGAAGTCACACTTGCTCAGTTTTGGATACAACTAATGTTCCCTGAGCAAT
Organism: Pseudotsuga menziesii; assembly: GCA_001517045.1. Classification (NCBI taxonomy): domain Eukaryota; kingdom Viridiplantae; phylum Streptophyta; class Pinopsida; order Pinales; family Pinaceae; genus Pseudotsuga; species Pseudotsuga menziesii. The sequence continues at coordinate 1,783,044 of LPNX010840821.1, read as the reverse complement.
TGCAATGTCAATCTCAAATGTTCTTCATGTTCTTCCTCATTCTTAGAATAAACAAGAATGTCATCAAGGAAAACAAGAACAAACTTGTCCAAATACTTACTGAAGACACTATTCATAAAGCACATAAATGTAGTTGATGCATTTATGAGACCAAATGGTACCAATACAAACTCATAATGTCCATACCTTGTCCTGAAGGTTGTCTTATGAATGTCTTCGTCCTTGATCCTCACCTGATGGTAAACAGACCTCAAGTCAATCTTGGAAAATACCTTTGCTCCTCTCATTTGATCAAAGAGGTCATCAATCCTAGGCAAAGTATATTTATTCTTCATAGTAACCTTGTTCAACTGTCTGTAATCAATACATAACCTGAGTGTACCATCTTTCTTCTTCACAAACAGAACTGGTGCTCCCCAAGGAGACACACTCGATCGGATATACTTCTTTTCCAACAACTCTTGCAGTTGCATCTTCAACTCTAGCATCTCTGTTGTACTCATCCTGTAGGGTGTCTTGGACACTGGTGCTACTCTTGGCACAAGTTCAATGGTGAAATCAATGTCTCTCTTTGGAGGAAGCCCTAGAATCTCATCAGGAAACACATCCCTGAATTCTTGTAACACCTGATAGTCCTCTAACCTAAGAGTTCCATCTCCTGTGGGTTCCAGAATATGAGCTGCATACAACTGGAAACCCTTCCTACAAAACTTCTTCAACTGTATTTTTGAAACCTATCTTACTGAAATTACCTTCAGAATACCTTTCCCAATTACTGGGTTTCCTTCCTCATCCGTGCATTCAAAAGTCTTGTTATAGCAGTCAAGCTTCACTTTGTGAGCTTCTCACCAATCCATTCCAATGAGAATATCATAGGAACCAAGCGGTAGAACATTTAGATCTACACAAGTGATAATTTCATTCATAACCAATGGACACTTCTCTACCAATTCACTGACCTTTCTCTTAGGCTTTCCACCTGTCACTCCAACTGGATTACTCGCAGCTTGGGATGGCTGCTTCTGTTGATTCCTGAATCTAGAAGGTTTGGAACCTTTCCTTCTTTGGTCAAACTTCTCATTCTTCTTGTCCTTCCATGCCTTATGGTAATCAGGTTTACCTTTTCTTTGCTCATAGAAATATTTATCCTTTCTTATTGCTTCTTTGAGAGTTCTCGGTTCATAGAACTCAATTCTATCTTTGTAAGCTTGAGGCAATCCACTTAGAAACTGTTGGACCTTCACTTTTTCATCTCTGATGTACCGAACATACCTCAACAATTCCAATAACTTATTTGCATAGTCATCCATGGTCTGCTGTCCCAATAGTAGCTCATGGAACCCCTTAATATTATCATCATAATACCAGTCAGAGAGTTATTTCTGCCTGAAATACTTCTTGAACTGTTTCCACTTCAGTTTCCTTTCACTGATCTTCTTTACTTGCTTGAAGTGTTCCCACCAAATGGATGCTCGTCCATTCAGATTGAATATGGCAACTCTTTCCTTCATGTTTCCTGAATAATCCTGTACTTGAAAGTACTTATTTATCCCAAGAAGCCAAGCTTTAGCTTCTTGTCTCGTCTTTATCTCACCATGAAATGTAGGAGGTTTAGCTTTCCTAAATTCATCTCAAGAGAAATCCCTATGGTGTTTTATTCTTCTCCTTTTATGAGGAGATGAACTTGTATCTCCACTGGAATCTTCAGAATCAGATGATCCACTAGAAGTCCTTCTCCTTCTCCTAGTGATGCTCTTACTGCCTTCTGGTCTTGATGTACATTGTCCAGAATCTATCTTTTTCTGCAAGTTTGTCAAACTCTGCAACATGGAGGCATTCAACTGATGATGCTCTTCCTGGGATTTAATCAAGCTTCTCATGGTGGTTGTAACCTCAGACGGTGTCTCTTGGAATCTCCTTCCATTAGACTCTATGTCATCATTTCCATTCCAGACATTTTCTCCCATGGCATCTCCTGCACACTTGTAAGAATCCCGAGCATCATGCCCATCATGGGTTCTCATGACTGAACTACCTCTTTCTTTACCACACTGTTCTTTCTAGAGTACTGCTCTTGGAAGTTGTCTATAATTCTGCAATGTGTTAGTAACAAACTATTAGATTCATATCATTAATATAAATCAAAACTACTTACCTTCCTCTTTTGGAAATTCATAAAACACAATCTTGCTTAAAGCACAAAATTTTCCTCTGTTTCTTTTCAGCCCTATGTCCACTAATAATCTGCCGAAATGTGCTGAAAGACAGTTGAAAACTGCTTGAAAAATCACTAAGAAATTCTCTCGAAAACCCCAATTTCCTTAGGCCCAATCGGACCTCTTGTTAGCTATATTTCTGATTCTTCCGTGGTCAAAGCACCTAGTTCATCGGTGGTCTCTCTGCTTATTTATTTTGGCATTTTGATGGAAAACCAACTAAACTTCCAATTTGCATCGGTGAGGAAATCAACTATTGATCGGGTACATAGTCCCTTGAGCAGTCGCAACGGCAGAAATTGTTCCTCCTATGGTTTCCACAGACATCCTTTGGCTATTGGGCCTACTATCCATCAGGTGGATAGTTCTTTGGACTGCTGCAATGGCAGGTTCACAATCCTTTGATTCCGTCCAATCGGTGGCCTGACCCTTAAAAATTTTTCGATGACCTTATACTTTTCAAAAAATTTCTTCTAATTGGGTCTCTTCCCTACTAACTCTCCACTGTATCGGTGGGTTGTTCATTTATTTCTTCCACCGTATCGAGTCCATAGTGGCCTACTGTCCCAAGTCTTATCGGTGATCTGTTTGTATCGGGTCCATGCTGTGTCGGCGGTCGGGGCCTCTACGCATCGGATGGTTAGTCTTTCTGGCTTCCACAACGGTGGCCCATAGTCTTTCTATGTCTTCCGCAGCTCATGACTTTGTCAACGGTCGAAGCGGCTATTCTCTTGCGGAATCGGCACTGGGATGCACTTGTTGTCGGATGATTAGTCCTTTATGTGGAGCAACGATGGGCAGCAAAGTCACTATGGTCTCTGCGGGTCACTCGTCGATAGTTGTAGCAGTTGTTCATTGTGGCATCAGATGGATAGTTGACTAAGCAGTCGCAACTGCGGTGATCTGATCCACTAACATTTCCTGATGGCCGATGATCTCGTGCCTTAGAGAAAAAAAATTCTTCTTTCCTTGTCTTCCATCTTCTATTCATCAGCGATGACAACAACTATTCTCCTCCAATCAGCGACTGAAACACAACCATCACAACGTCAGTAAGTGGAACCTGTATTAGTCGGAGGATTAGTGCACTAGGCTTCCGCAATGATGATGCTTTGAACCACTAATGTCTTCTGATGGCCGATGATTTCATTACTTAGAAAAAATTTCTGAATTTTCTTGCCACAATTTTCTGGTCGCTGATGGGCAGAAGGAAACCTGCTTCTGCTATTTGATCTTTCATGGCCCATTCAGGCCCATGCTGCAACTAGAGCTATGATACCACACTGTAACGTCCTCGAACCTCTGACCAACAAAAAGGATGCTACGATACATCAAATCATCCGGGAATATAGCCCCATGAACATGAACACACATACATATAATGTTGAAGCATGATACTTAAAAACATAAAACATATTATGAAGCATAATCATTCATATACACAACGGAAGTAAAACATATCAATCAGAACTCATGCATATACATATCATCATTTAACATGTATATCATCATTCATCAACAGTAAATATGATTGCAGACACAAGTTAGGTAAGAATACTTATCTTATTAGGAACTTGTTCCGCAACCATCTACGTCGCTGCAATGTTCCACCCAACCACAGGCCTGTGTGATCCTTAATCTCTCAGCAACGCTGCCACCCTTGAGCCAGGCATGATTCCCCAAGGAATAAGGAACTAATAGGCTTACACATAGCCAAGGATAAAAACACCACAAGGGTACACAGTTCAGCCAAGCCAACACAGTTGGGTTTATTAGGCGAACATCAGATCAGCCAAGCCATCCAGGAGCTAGGAAAGGCTAAATGCTAAGCTAGTGAGCTCATTGAAGATATACAGACACCAACACTAGAGCCATCCTGGCTTCTAGAACACCCACACACACCCAACACAAGGAAATCAGTCCCTTCTTTGCAACACAGTCCCTCAGACCTTCATCTCCCTTCCAGTGCTATTCAGGGGTTGTGGAGAAGAAAGCTAGCTCAGTAGCTTTGTCTGTGTGGTTCTTAACCAACCAGGTTTATCAAGCACCTCATGCCCTCACTCACCACTCCAATGCAGTCCGAGGACGAAACCACTACATGCAAGCAGCCAAACAACTATTCAAGATTTAGAGGGGAAAAACACAGTTCATCAATCGTAGGAACTCATAGCAATCTTCAACCGATACCACCATAAAAAAAGGAAAAAACACAACCAAGCAGTCATGGGAAAACAACATCCCACAACCAATCATGAACCCATAGCACTCGATCCTCAATGCAATCTCTGGAGAAATTGTACAGGCATAAAATGGGGAAAGAACAAACTCCCAAACTATGCGTGATGGAAAAAGAGGCAGTCAGCCAAAATTGTGAATGGAATTACGGTCACGACTCAACAATAGAGTAGTAGAATCGTTACATAGGTCTGATGATGGTGGAGAAAGACACAAAAATCTGTGTGAATAGAGGAAAGAATTGATCCAAAAGCCAACAAATCCATGAGGCAAAGGAGAACCCACCGCAAGCTAGCAATCCCATGGAAAAGGGAGAACCGTTCACAACCAGCAATGGTGGAATAAACACAGGTTATATGCGTGATCAGGAGGAAAGAACATCTCCAACTAGCAAAATGGTGTATGAGAGGGAAAGGAGGAACCCCCACACAAGGAATTGGCCATCCTTTTAACTCATCCCACGTGAGGAAACTGAACAGACTCTCGATCCCCATAGTGGACAGACCATCCGCATGCAAAAGGCATGTCGTGGAGAGAGAGAGAGAGGACGTGGGCATAGTAGTGGTATTTTTCCAGTAAATAGATTCCCCAACTAATCAACATAACAAATGAAGGTGGTGGTTGGATCAAACAAGGGAAAATTAGCAAAACAAACAGGGTGGTGACACATGGATTTTCCCCCATGGTTCAAGGTTCATCATTTCCCCTCCTTATCCTTAGGAATCATGCCCCTTCTCAATTTAGTTGTAGTGAACATAGCTGGTTGGGTTATTTAATTAAAATGCACATTTACATAATCTCACAATTTAATATATGCCGTATGTCTTTATATACCATCGGTGACCATTCCAATCCGAATCATAACATAACCAAATTGATGGTGGGGATTTTGCCCTTAGCTCCTCACCATGATTATTACAACATATGTATCATGTATATTTAATGCAAACGAGGTCAAAACTGGGGTGTTACAAGTCTAGAATACTATTTTGGGGCTCCATCCACTTCACGTTAAATCTATCCTAGGAAGATAACAACAATGGACCCATGGAAAGGAAGCAGGTTGGACAGGTGTATGGTATTTAAATGATCTCATGCCACAAATAAAATCCAAAAGGTTTAAAAGAGTCAAACTTTCCCAGAAAGAAGCATACATCAAAAGACATGCTGAATAAAACCGGTAAGATGATGAGAGTGCTCAGAGGTTCTTCTCCATCCGTGAGCTGAAAATAAATTATCTCTCACACAAAAGGACACCATGGATGGAAGAACCTAAACCAAGTTTCAAAAGAAAGGAGCAATCCGGGAAGACTCAAAATGACAAAAGTCTAAAAGCATCAAAAGAAAGAAAAATAGATCGGAATGAGGAACAAACAGATATGTCTGTCCATACGCTGTTACGATCCTATGGTGTCTTAGCTATAAGCAACCAAATGCAAAGGTAAATGAACCTCATATTTTGGCCTCAGAAGAGTTATCAGGACTTTGAAAACCTGGTTACCCTACCCTAGTGGACCATAATCAATGTGAAATTTCTAAATCTTACATCCCTAGAAAGGCCTGGACATATTAAAGAAATCTTAAAATTTGGGATGAGATGGTCTAACTGCATACCTTAAAGCAATTTTTGGTTTTAAAAGATAGTTTTTCCAGAGATCTATGTTCTCCAACTAGTCGCCAATTGTTGCTGCTGCAACTATCTCCCCAAAAACATTTTCATATCTTGGGGCCCCCTTTGATTTCTAGTCTTTAGTTTTTATTAAGTTTCTTTTGCTTTCTTTCTGACTTGTTTTTCTGTGCAAATAAAAAAAAATCTCTTAAAAGGAAAAAACTCATTTTTTCCACCTATCGTATCATATGAACTCATTGAGTTTATCCGATGTAGTGAAGGTTCTACCCGGTCTGTCTACCGAAATTTCTTTCTTTACCTTTTCGAAAGACTTACATGAGTTCACCGATTCGTCGGTTAGACTCTAGCATCTACAATCGATGTTGTTGGAGGGAAGGTCCCTTTTTCCTTTCGGATGGCTTGTTGACAACCTTGCTGATGAAGAGGATTGACTTAGCGGAAGTAGTTATCTCCTTTCCCACCGAATTTTTCAGAAGAACTAAATGAATTCTTCGGGAGGTCTTGACAGATGTTTCAAGTGAATTTTTTTGTCCACATTCGAGGTTTTCCCAAAATCCCAGCCGATACCGTGCTAAGATATGAGTCTAGTTCCAGAGGAGAAGTTTTGTGTCTTCTCAACGTGCACAGGATCGCTTCAAGTTTTCCATCTGACACTATTATATGTGCTTGTTCCATCTCACCTGATTGTCTCCAGAGGATTCATTCGATACCCCGAGGATAGAAGCTTTTGGAGCCACTAATAAGTTTCGATGGTTAAGGTCATACTTTGCCAGATGAACATCAGCTATCTTTCCATTTTTTCACCCGATGCTACCAATTTTACTCTTGAGTATGGGCCCGATACATTGTCCCATTTAATGCCAACGAGGTCTCACCCATGGACCATTTATTAAGTCTGTGGCCAAGTCTATTTAAGCACCAGGGAACTTTTCATGGTCATTTTTTGTCTGTTGAAGTTGGTTGTTTTTACTGAGCAAGATGTTAGTCGCAGTGTGAATCCAGTCAGTTGTGTGGGGATTGCGCACACTCCAGCTCATAATTTTTTCTCCAGGTAGGATTTTAACTTCATTCTCAGTCATTTTGACGTTATTAGGGGTTGTTGATTTAGGTTTTATACCCTAGCCATTTTTACATGCCTAGGATCGTGGGGGATTTTCCTTTGTGTTGTGAATGCTAGTTTTTTTTTGGGTCGCTCCACTCATGGCTCGCGAGGCATTGATTTTTTCTACCTGCATCGCTCCAGTCCTCGTCTCCCACCTTGCCATGGGGGTTTCACTGTGAGTATGTTGCAGAGGAAGGGTCGGGTGCAGATGAGCATTTTTTCGTATGCACCACTCATTGTCTATTTCAACAAGGCGTGAGCAGGGAGGTTACCATCATTGGTCGGGTAGAGGTTTCCTGTGTCAGGGGTTTCTTAAACCCGCCGCGTTTTTGTGAGCTATGAAATCCATATTTATGTTGTTAATTCTTGGTGGGTATATCTCTGTTTGATGGTCTTTGTGGCCATGGGGTGGAACTCTTTTTTCTTGGGGTTGTTCTAAGCTAGAGAGTTCGATTGCGGGCCATGTAGAAAACTGTGGGAAGAAGCTTAATCCCGTGCCCAACTCTCGCTATAACATTACTTTTGTTCCTGGTTGAAATGTTTCAAGATGACGTGGTAAATATTGTTGTTTAATATGATTTCATGTTTTTTTTGGTTATATCTATATGCATCTAAGACTTGGTTTGATGGTTTTGACATCCTCAATATTTATTTAGCACCATGCCCAAAAAAGGGAAAAAGAAGGTCCAAGCTATGGAAGACGATCCAAACATGGAAATTATCACGAGGGTAGAAAGAGGCCAGCTATCATGAAGATATACCAATCCATACAAATATAAAGAGGTCAGCTATCATGAAGGCATCCACTTGTCTTGAAATTTTTCCGTGTTCTAAATCCATCGGCTAGATACTTCCGAGAATAGATATAATCAAGATGATCCTGACATATGTTAATGGGAAAGGCTTTGTTGCTTATAGTCCAGCATATGTAGCTCAAGCATGCAAGCTGCCAGTAGCTCAAATTTATTTAACAGAAAAATGGTTGAAGGAGTTAGACTTGGATATTTTTGACTGTATAAATAAGATGATGATCCATGGGAAGTATATCTATACAAATCCTACTAGGGAGTATGAAACTGTGAATTTACATACCCCATATAGGATTCTAGCTTTAATGTTGACCAAATCTTTGGCCGAGCAAATGGAAAATTTTATAAGATAGGTTGGGTACCGGTGATTTACTTTGTAGCCACAAAGGGCACTATTTTCAACTGGGCTGACACAGTATCACACAACTTATCCTCTTGCATCAGCACATCACTTGGAGGTACGTCACAAAAGAAATCAGAATTCTACATGATCTCTTTTCTGGTTGATTGCATTCTATGCACTCACTAGTTCCCAGGACTGAGTTGCAAATGGGATAAGACAAAGACCCTTGTGTATTTTGCATACCAACTCTTCTTGGCCCATAAATATCATAGTTATTACAAGAGCATCTATGAATACTTTATAATGCCACTCTACAAGCTAATATTCCTCATAGACTGTGATTGCATGTTTGAAAAGACATTAGAAGTAGTGGAAGAGAATGGAAACTATTACCTTTTTGAAGAAGGATTGTACATAAGATTGTTTGGGGGATCCAATGCCCCTTCCCTATTTCCAAAGTATGCCACTAATTATGTTGTGCACAAGGGGGTGGTGAGGCAGCTTTATATAGACAAGATCGAGAATTTATTGTTTGATAAGAAAAAGGCTGTGTATCTGCCTCTCCCTTTCTATATAGGCAGTTACAAGTTTTCCAAAGTAAAAAATGCGTTCGAGTTTGTGAAAGAATTAGAATATAACTTTCATTTTGGGGAAAAAAATTTCCACATAAATGATTCGGCAAACAAGATTGCATATTATTGTGCATCGGTAGGAATGCATTTCATATACGCAAACTACTAGGATAAATATGAAGAGATTTTCTGCAACGCTCGCAATATGACAGCCTTGAGCCAGAGATTCAAGAAGAAAATAAATACTATGGGTGGAAAATGAGGCAGTAGTGATGCTATAGAGCAACAAAAACAAGAGGAAGAAGCTGCAAGGAAAAGAGAAGAAGAAACATGCAGGTTGTCTCAAGAAGCAGAGCAACGTTTAGCTGAAGAGGCACAACGGAAAAGGAAAGAAGAATAAAACCAGAGAAGACAAGAGGAACAAAACTAGAAAAAGAAAGAAGAATAAGAGCATAGAATATGGGAGAAGACTGGAAAAATTAAGAAGGAAGTGGCAGAACAAGCAAAAGAAGCAGCATAAAAGGCAGTCGAGGAACTAAAGCAAATAGAGCAGGAAGAACAGGATCAAGAGAGTTGAGAGTAGGAATAGGCCCATGATGATCCCATTGATCCAAATTTTCCATCAAGTAACATGACAACAGAGGATACAACCCCCGCGTTAGATTTTGGGCTAATTCCTTTCACCCCATCTTTGGAGAAGTCGGTAGCCCACCTTAATACAATTTTCTATAATAAAACAAGAAAAGGATTGTCATGAGAACCAAAAGGATGGTAGGCACCAGAAAAAGGAATATAGGAGTCATGGTAACTAATAAAATAGTTGTACATGGGACTAACAAGGATCCTAAACTCCTTGCAATGGTAGGTGTAGCCTTAGCCCTCGCCACTACAGATAATGTTGAAAAAATGGTTGATGATCTGGAACAATATAAGGAGAAGATGTCTCAAATGAGGGAAACTTTAAGGAAATAAAGAGGTGAAGGACAAAGCATGGAAATAAAACATATTGAAAGTCTCACTGAGCTACAAAAATTTAAAGAGGCATGCCGAATTTTGCAATCTAACAAGGATGCTTTGGTATTGTCACTTAATATCATTGAAGGGGAAAAAAGGGACATCGAGAAGATAGTTTCAGAATTAGAGAAGATAGGGGATGCAGTTGATAAAAGGGTGGAAGAGTTAGAAGTTCAACACAATTTTCTCAATGAGTAACTCTAGACAACAAAGGAGAAACATCTGGATATTGCTCCTTTATGAAATCAAGCATCTTTGTTGCAAAAAGAATTAAATCAAATTATGTTGAAGTTGGCCGGAGAGATGTACAGGGTTAAACAGATTGAAGCAAGGTTGAAAGAGATAGCACAAAATGCAGCAGAGCTTCGGAAGAAGTTATAATATGTAGCAGAAATTGTGTGAAACCAACTTAATTGGATTGGAGCTAATTCAACATTCTCGACAAACATGCCCCAGAAAACCTCACGACTAGAGATGGGATTGGCGATATTAAATTTCGGTTGGAAATCGGTAGTACGGTTGAACAAAACCATTGATAAACTATGGAGAAGTGTACTGAGTTTAACAAGGGAATGTGTTCGACCCACCATCGGTGCCAGGTTTTAGTAGGTACCCCAGAACAGGATTTCCCAGCCAGAGAGCAGCACTTAAAGAACCTCCAAGATAGGTTGCAGACAAAAGAAGAGAGCATATATCAGATTGTATGTATCAGGGAGGAGGCCATTGGATTCTGGGTTGTGCAAGTTTCAGCACACAAGCATCTATTTGAAGAGATGCTGAGTCATAGCGTGCCAAAGGTCAAGGAGATAGAGTCCCAGTTGTCAAAACATGAGATATCAACGTGAGTGCTAGAGCCAGTTGAATATCGAATTATTAATGAAGAAGCTCAAGCATGGGATGTATTCATTAAGAGTTCAACTGGGCCCACCTAGACTATTTGAATTATCCACAAGCAAGATTTTCTTATGTAATATTTTGTTTTTAGTTCTTTTTCTAGTGAGCATAATAAAGGACGAAATGTTGTAAACAAAAGGTTAAGGGAAGCCTAGAGGACAAGGAATACCAAGAGTCTTGCTGAAAATGTATAAATATATATAGAATTGAATAGAAGAGGACTTTTCTAGCTCTCATATGGGAATGCTTGTTGTAATAAGAACTATTTCTTGTTATAATAAGGAGGAGCGATGGTTTTTTTTGCTGGAGAAGGGGCTTCCTAAGTTTCAAATGCATGCTTTGTAGATTGCTGAATAAAGAACTATTTAAGTTTTAGCTTACTATACAAATATGTGAGATCATTGTAACTGTTGAACTATTTCTATGTGTGAATGGTTTCATTTCCATGTTATGAATCTTATGCAGTAAATGAGCAGTGAATGCTTTAACAACACTGAGCTATCTCTATGTTATATTTTTTTGTTGTATTTGTGTATTCTGAATTATATCAGCTATCTGTAAAATTCTTTGTGCATAAAATGTAGTACATTACTAATACAAATAGTAATCTTGCGCCCTGGGGATAAGTTAGATAGATTAGGTTAGATTAATTGTTCTTTGCTTTTGGTGATTTGGGAACAAAGGGGATAAGACGGAAGGTAAGAACCTACACATCACATTGTGAGGTCTTTGTTCTCTGGTCATTTGCATTTAATCTAGGCACTTGCATATCATTCATAAAACATAAAAAACACACATAAACGGTAGTTAGGCCGCTAACCAGATGGATTCCCCACACCAAATGAGTAAATGATCTAATTGGGAATGGTTATTGGGGAGAATCCCTACTGTCGGTACCTGGGATTTTCCAGGCATCAACAGGTAGGTGGCTCAAGGTACCACACAGGAATCCCCAACATAAAATTTGGTAATTTTAGAGTAGCCATAACATGTTTGCTCACAATGTCGGTTGGTGGGAACAAGAAAGGAATCGTGTGGATTGGGAAAGAACCCCAATAATTCCTGGGTGATAGAGGTTGGGGTTGCAAATGATTTTGTGGTGTGTTTGGGATGGTATTGGATGAAATAGTACACAACTTGGTTGTGTCATTCGGCACGGTCAAAGGTGGCAGAGATGGAAAGGTGTTCACCATAGGTTCTTCGAAAAACAATCCTGGTCCCACCGTGGATAAGGACGGGATGGAAACACTATCGATGGTAGTATCAATGGTAGGGATGACATGTTTCAGTGTGGCTTGTCCTTATGGATCATAGTAAGTTAATTGATCGACCGTCATGATTTTTCCATCATGAGGGAACATGAGGAGTCAAAAAATGGTGGATTCCATGACTCTCATGGCATACATGTAGATACGTCCAAGGAGGAGGTTATAATCAAGTTGGGCATTAATAACCTCGATGTCAATTAAAACTGTTTTTTCGACTAATGAGATAGGAACATTAAGAATAATTCCCTCGTCATTGGTGGAGCGCCCATCATAAGCGCAGAGTGCGGTAGAGGATGGTTTGAGGGTAGGGGACCTGAGTTTCTGCCAGAAAAAAGTTGAAATAACACAGGTTGATGCCCCTTCATTAACGATACATCAATGTACGACCAAATTTTGAATTGAAATCAGAATCTAGAAGGAGATGGTGAATGGCATTCTGGGTTCTCCTTGGTTCAGATCAAATGTGATCAACTTAGAATCAGATGGGTCGACGACACCTAAAGTGGATAACAACACTTTCTGATGGGTTGGAAAAGTTTTGAACACCTCTAGAGTAGACATGGCCATAAATGATTGGGACAAGTTATCAACGATGCTATAATTTAGGGAAACTCGAGGAGTCGCATTGTTGGCGATACGTCGTATAGGAAACCATGGACCTCTGGCCGCCCCATCAGTGGAGGGTGTAGGTAAGTGTAGGGGCATGTTGGAAGTGTTAGAAGTGGATGTCACTGATGGGTCACCGGTTCTCGTTGCAGACCCCTATTGGTTTTGTCTAGTATGTAGGTTGAGTTATTATGTTGGCAGTGTTATCAGGTGATGGAAACCAGTCTCAGTAGGCAGATCCACAGTGGGGGATGGGGGAGTTGCAAGAGTAGGTGGTATAAGAGTATGATGGAAACCAATCCTTGGAGTGGTAATGGATTTTGGAGAACCATAGGCAGAGGACCTAGTGGTGCTGGGTTGGGCTGAGCCTAGGATGCAACATTGGCACCCTATTGATCCTCATTTTGGAGAGATTGGTAGGCACAAGCCATGTGAGGGAACACATGCATATAGTGAACAAAGGTGTTACATAGGGCACATAGATGGTTAGTCCGTAATTACGGGTTCTTTCCCAGTAGGTTAGGCTGTTGGGGGTTCTGTGTCGGTGGATTGGCACCGTTATTGTTGGGGGGGTTAGGCTGTTAGTTGCCTCCTTACAGCTAGTTGTTACCTCAGTTTCATCCTTTTTTTTTCTTACCCTTCCCTTGTTGGTTATTAGGGGCGGGTGGGTTGTTGAGGTTCTACTGAGAAAAAACCTGTCCCATGGAAACCAGAGGGGACAGGGTTGGAGTTGGATCTTGTTGCATTGGTGGTGCGTAATAGTCTGGAGGAGGTGGGGGAGCTGAAAATTCGATCATTGGGCCTGAATACGATTGGGATATCCAAGTTGGTGCATGGTTGTGCTGATTTGGCGTGGGGTGGGCATAGGAGGAGGTGGCTCCAGACTAAGCCATCATCCTTAAGTAATCAGGGACTTGGATTGGTTGTGCAACATTATGGATCTTTCTTGGGTGTGGTGGCATCATAGGAGGTGTTGCATAATACTGAGGGTTTTGTGATACAGAGCCGATGATTCCATGCGTAGCATGAGATGCCCCCGACATATCACGATGGGAGGTGCCGACATGAGGAGCATCTGGTATGATGGTGTATAGATACTTGGACTAGGCATAGATTAAATCGAACTATTGGGCCTTTAAGGTGGCCTCCTCCTCAGTTTGAGGCCGCTCAGAGGAGACATCCTTGGCTATAGGTGGGAGCAAGGTTTTCAGAAACCAATCTAGGAAGATCATGGCATCCAGTTGGATCTTACATAGGCTGCGTCTCCGTCACCACTCATGAATGTGGTCTGTCATGTGAGTAGTAGTATTCTGTCGACATGATAAGAGGATTTCCATGCCCTCATCATATTGAGCAGGGATTTGGAAGTATTGGAGGAAGATGAAGGCTAATGAAGTGAAATCAGGGTAAGAGGCTTGGGGCAGTTCGATATACCATTTTACCACAGTACCCGTACATGTGCATTGGAATAGCCTCAGTTGGATGGGGTCATCCACAATATTGTTTGAGGAACACCATAAATGGAATGACACAATATGGTTTTGGGGGTCTTCCCCCACCTTTCCTTCAAACTTTGGGATGTCTCAAGGAAGTTTAGTTGACATGGGAGGCCAGTGAGGTTGATGATTGATGGGGTCATTCATTAATCTGTCCAAATCTAGTAAATTAAGACGAGCCATAAATGGTAGGCTCGATCCAAGGTTGGTTTGGGATGGAACGATGATGATGCCGAGGTTTACAGGATCATGGTGTCCATGTGTGACTGGGGGAATGAAAGGTTGACCGCCCATTGTAGGGATTGGTGGAATGGTCACGGAAATGAAAGGGCCACTGCCCCTAGTCATGAAGGGTGGAATGGTAGGGATTGTGGGAGCTGATGCGGGGCTAGTACTAATGGGTAACATACCTACAACAACATGTGTAGTGGTGGTTGGTCCACTAGTAGACATATTTGTGATTATGGGTGGTAGGGACATGAGTCCTCTACCAACTCTCCCTCCTTGGAAGGGATCAGGATGGATGCCAACCATGGGGCTAGACAGGGAAGTAAACAAATTGGGTTCGTATTGGTAGGAATCCAAATCTGAATCAGAGGCAGTATGTCCTTCCGAAGGTGAGGAAGGTTGTCGAAGGGGGCCTCGACAATGGCACTCTAAAGAATCAAACTGAGGGGAGTGCTAGGATAAGTCGAGAGGAAAATCACAGTGAAGAAATGGTGGCTTATTGTAGTAACTGGTAATGAATTTTGGACCCCATTTTAAATCGGCTTCCTATTGGTTCACAGGTAGTCACTCAGCCATCAAGACTGCTAGAATACAGTGCTTTGACATTTTCCTCACAAGGGTGTATCTAGTCAATTAGTTGGGGTCATTTCCCATTTCGATTAGAAATTCCTCTCATTGGCTAGCTACTTTGGAGTTCCTATGGTACTCCTCACAATGAATTTTAGGGAAGAGCCCAAGTACTTCCCACAGTTGTTGAGGATGAGACTTATGTCCCAAACCAAGTTTTTTTAAAGTAAATTGGTTACTTTTATGGTTTCGCTTAGGGTCATTAATTGAGTTTGGTTGATTATTTGGTGTGATTGTGTGCACTTGTGTATGAAATTGTTACTGTTACTTTCAAATGTGCAATGGACACATAATAATGGACTGAAAGATAAAAGCAAATCAAAACAAGGTGCAAGAAAAGGGTTTGAACAAAGGTGACTGAATATGATGCTAGCATAGCAGTAGTGTCACTACCCCAACTTTATATCCTTCACATCAAAGAGGGAGTACTGGGCTCTCAACAAAGTGGAAACAATTCCAATCGTAGATCCACAGGTCAAACCCCAAGTGCCTGATGCTCAATGAGGAGGATGTGAACGTCGTGAGACCCCCAACGATCTCCACTCCCTGTAGATTCCAAGGTCACTTGTTTTTAATTGAAGTGAATAATAATAAAGTGGGTGCCTATTACTAAACTTACTCAAACCTATGTTGTATCTCAGAAGACCCCGGAGGGTGACGATTGAGTAGAGGAGGGGATAAATAAGTATGTTAATTTCCATTTTTTAATAATAAAAAATAGAATGAAAATTGCAGAAATAAAAAAGTAGCTACTGGGCCGTTCAGATAGGAAAAACAGAGACAATTGGGCTTAGAAATAGACAGGTCATTTTTAACTGCTGGGAATTCGCAACTGGGTCACTCAAACAGTCTAAACAGAGGTGACTAGGTCACTTCTAACTGCAAAAACATGTGTGAATTTTCACTGGGGGGGAAATCACGCTTTACGTGGGTAAAGTCACGAACTGGGTCACGGGTTTCATCCCAAAAGGTGCGACATCAGCTGGAACAGGAAAAAATTAAAAATGCAGGTCAATAGAGGCCGACAGGGGAAGAAACTGGTGTCGTATAGATTTAGATCAGCCACATGAGGGTCTGACCAGTGACGGCTGAGATTCAAAATAAAATAGACACCTGCAAAACAAGAGGATTGAAAAGGATCGACCCGGTATGGTCTCCAAAACTATAGGTGGGTTTTCACCCTAGCTACGTGCAAAATAACCTCCCTTCCGTCAATGAGACAAAAGAGTAGAGTTCATTGGAAAAGATCTAGCTACAAATAAAATATTAGTAACACAATAAACAATAAGAAAAAAAATACTAAACTAAATAAACAAAACATGACAAGTATACCTTCTATTTTTCTTGAAAATAGGCTTCTCAATGTACTCACGAAAAATAGAATAATGACAGAAGGAATAAGTCAATCTTGTGATGGAGATCTCCACACTATTTTATAGTTTTTTCTGTCCTTTTCTCTCTTTTAGGGTTTTGGACCCTATTTAGGATTTAAAGCCCTATTTAGGGTTTTAATCCCCTTTTTATGTTTTTTTTAATCTCTTTTTGGGGTTTTTAGCCCCTTTGTGATCTTTTGAGCTCTTTTGTGAGATTTTTAGCCCTTTGTGGGGCTTTTAGGCCCTTTTTGATATTTTTGAGCTTTTTGAGAGAGAATAAGGTTAAACCATAGTTGTGGAGGAAACAAATGAGGGAAAAAAGGTATGGACAAGATGTATGCATGTGGTTTAGGCCATGTAGAGCTAGTTGAGCAATTTTTTGCGTTAACATATATAGAAGCAAATTCCATATATTCACTTATATTCCAAAGGAATATTTACATATACAAGCATGTATAAGTGCAGATGTAAAAACATGTCTTTCATATATGCACACATTTTGAAACATGCACATATATAGAAATGCCTTCAATATATGCACATATATTGAAGTTACTTTCCCATATATGGAAGCATATTCCATGCACATATACTAAAGCACCTTTCATATATGAGCATATATGGAAGTTGATGTAGGTTTTTCGTATATGTGCATTTTAGCTTCTATAAATGTGCATATCAGGGAATTTTTTAAGGATCCATACTCTTCTTAAAGTGTAGAAACCTTGGTAAATCTTCCCAATTCTTAAATTTCTAACCATAAAATGTTTGATGATATTTTTGTTGAAATATTCAAATTTCTAAGGATTTTATATAGTTTCTAGACAATTTTGGTGACGCCTCGAGTAAAATGTTTTTACCCTATAGAATTTAGGTGAATCATATTAGAAAAAAATGGAATAAGGTAAATCCTCTTTTAGAAAAAACATTGAAAAATTATCCCATGGTCTAAATTTCAACCTCAATTATTTTCCAAATGCATAAGATGAAAGCCACCATGCATATACACAATTTTTTTTGTAAAAGTTCATTTGAATTCTGTGAATATGTATATACAAAATCACATTTTGTATATGCACATACATAGAAGCGCCTTCCATAAATGCGTATCCACATAATCCAAAACATGTCTTTCATATATATGCACATACATTAAAGCACCTTGTACATTATAGAAGTCATTGTGCATATATGCATGCTTATATCCATATATAGAAATAGAAAATTGCTTCCAGTATGTGCATTCATAGATGCTAAATGCACATTCCTAGAAGCTTGTTTCAACTTAGGTTTTAGTTAATGTGAGTATATGGAATGTGTCGTGCATGTACGAATTTTGTTTTCATAAATGCACATTTGGATTCCATGAATGCACATTTATAGAATCCATCACATATATATGAAATGTACTTTTGTAAATGTGAATAAATGGGCATATATGAAAGTCGAAGCAAGATTTTATATATGTGCATTTTCACTTTCATAAATCCATTTATAGAAAGACAAATACACATTTTCTTAGTGTATATATATATATATATATATATATATATATATATATAAGCTCATATACACATATTCATGGAAGCCAAAATGTGCATGTGAATATACGAAAGTAGGCTTATGTATATGCACATTTGGATTTCATTATATTTGAACATTCGTAGAAGCCAAAATGCATGTATACAGAAGGGTGCATATAAAGTCATACATTTTCTATATGCTCATATACAAAAGTGCCTTCTATATATGCACATATACAAAAATTAAAGTAATCTTTGCATATAGAAGCATGTATAAGTGCACATATAAAAACATGTCTTTCGTATATGTGCATACATAGAAGCATGCATATACAGAAGAACCTTCTGTATATGCACATATACTGAATTTCCATGTGCATATACATAAGCATATTTTATGTGATTGTGTGGAAGCATATTCCATATATGGAAGATAAAGAAGACTTTCCATATATGCACATTTTGTCTTCCATAAATGAGCATATATTGAAGCCACTATGCATATACAAAATCTTCTTTCATAGATGTGAATATACATAAACCGCCATGCATATATGAAATATACTTCCTTAAATGCACGTGTGGATTTCATGATTGAATGGTTGGCCCAATTGTAGGACTTCTAGAGGTAGAAAATTTTTATGTTCTAGAGAGAACAAAATCATTGAGGCATCAATTGATTGAACTCTATCATTTTGCAAGATAATATGGGATCCATAGTGCAAAATAAATAATATTTCCTATTATCATTTTTGGCATACTGAGAATGAAATGCTTGAGAAATCATTGTGATCTGGGGAAATTGTATGGACAAGAGAGAAAAAATTTTATTGAGTACAAATCGATAGTTAAAGAAAATTGTTATTTTGGATAGTCATTTGGCTATCATCATTTTGTTAGAAGAGAACAACAACACAACAAAACGAAATATTTTTTCATTCCTAAAGTTTCTAGGATTACTAGAATGCATTCCCACTAAAGAGAGTCACTTTGGGGCCTCCTAGTGTTTCCAAAGAATAGAATAAGAGAACTCACAACAACATTGTAGATTTTGGTTCGAGAAGAAGGGAATAAATATGCTACAAATTTGTTCCACATGAGAGATCCCAATAAAGGTAAATGAATTTCCTTGATAGTTGGAGTCCATGGCAAGAGAGAATATCCATTAGATGCAAAGAGTAAGCATTGTAGGAATTTCAGGAATCCATGTCACAACTGGAATGCTCCTTGAGTATTTTCTATTGGTAGTTGAATTAAGAATTCTAATCCATGAAAATAATAGAAGGAATAATTTTATATGTCTTGGTTTGATTATTCCAAGAGGATGTGAGTTTAAAAATGCACTAGCACAAGGATTTATTAGATTTTTTTGAAGAAGATAGTAAATCCTTTAAAAAAAATAAAGAAAGTGGTCACAACTTGTAATAGTTTAGAGTCCATTTCATGGAAGAAAATATGGCCATGAGCCCTTTGTAAATTGCATCTATCATTGAGAGTAGAGTAAATGAAGTATTCCCTCTTGAAATTTTTGATTCATGCAACAATTATAACAAAATATCATTCAATCCCTTTGTAATTTGCATGGTTGAAATTCATTAAGCAACAATAAAACCTCCAATTTGTTAATAAGAAAATAAAAACACATCTCCCATTTAAACATTGCAATGAAATATGTAGACAACAAAAAAAAATTGCATTATCAAAATTCATTAAGGAACAAGAAAACCTCATATTTGTTGCTAAGAAAATAAAAACATATCTCTCATTTAAACATTGCAATGAAATATGTAGACAACAACAAAAATAAGTTAAACATTGGTACAACGAAGTGTACACTCATTACACGCCATAGAAACTGATTAAGAGATTTAGGATATTTTTCATTTGAAAGAATGAACTATCCTGTTATTGTTATATTAAAAAGTAAGTCCAAAAAATATGATCTTTATTCTATTTTTTTTTGGCTTTAGAGATGTAGACTTCTTTAGCTAGACTTCTTAATTTGAAATATTTCTATTTATTCTCAATAGACATCTTCTTATAAAATAGGAATGTAATGTTCTTAGGTGTTCAGTGGTCCATGGCCATGATATTATGGATATTAATGAATTATAAATACACTTTAACATCATCCTCAAAATTATAAATTATATATTTCATAATTTAAATAAAAAAATAAACTAAAATCAACATTGTGTTTTCTTGTTATATATTCATCAACCACAAATTCATTCCATGCCTCCTGATATTTTATTCATTTCAACTCATATTTTAACTCAATTTTTAAGTGTTTCATCCAAACCCTTATCATCCATTCCACTCACTATTGTCTTTGTTTATGTATTTTTAAACCTAAATTTATGCTAGTAACATGTGCCGTGTTTATAAATAAAATAAAATAAATAGTTGTTGTGGATGAGTCACAAGTACATGAATCCAAAATTTCCTAACTTAAATCCATTCTAGTTCTCTCAATTAAAAATTACTTAACTTAAATCCCAATCCCATGCAGTGCCATAGAGCTGTAACAACATGCCAACGGGGCTAAACCAAGAGCAGGGGGTCCAAGATATTTATTGTAAAGGCTGAAGTGGGTCATATGGTATGGATATTTGGATTAGGTTTTTTTACCCTAGATTGGTCATGGTAAATCCCCTTGGATTAACTCTTATAAGAAACTGAATTTGTGGCACAATTGAGTGCCCCATTTGTGTGTGGATGTCCCTACCATGCAAGGCTTTTTAGGCCATGGGTTGGTGTCTGGGGCTTCTGCGGGTGACCCATTTGGGCACATGGCCACTTGGTTTTTGTTATGCATAGGTGATTGAGTATTTTAAAGTATTATTTTCCCCTATCTAGCACAACTTCCTCACCCACTTGGACCTAATTCTAGCACTTAGAAACTCCTCCTCTATTGTTTTTCCCTCTGACATCATCCTTTCACCATTGAGCCTAAAATATTGGAAATGGGGGGTGGTGAGGGATAAGCATCATTTTGGGGTTATTTGGGGCATGAGGTCCCTATTTGGCTCACTATTTCACTAAGTGAAGCCTTGTTTTAGTCTATTTTGCTATATTTTGTCCATTTTATGGCTTATTTCCCAACTTTTGGGAAATTTACCCTAAAAATTAGTATATTTTTAATTTAAATTTATTTTAGACTTGTAGAGTAAATATTTAAAACATAGAGGATGAAAAGTATAAATATACATCCTCACATACTTGTAAAATCATAAAATAAGGATTCAAATATGAGAGTTTTTCTATTTTTTCTTACTCTTTGAGTATTTTTGGTGATGTGCACTTCTCTTATGATGATCTCTTTTGCTTGAAGGTGAATGGAATGATGTTCTAGGGAATTTTCTTGCACATGCATGTTGTTGATGCTAGAATAGTTTGAATTACTCATGCACAAGTCTGACGTAAAGGTATTTCTTTGCTCACTTCTTGTTGAATGTTGGTAAGCTATGCTCCTAGCTATGCAAAAAGGTGGTTTATGATGCAATTTTATGAATTTGAGATTTTATCAATATTCTATGAAATTTGTTTGGAGGGAACGTCCAATATAGGGGTTCTCTATTACTATTAGGAACTTGGACTTTTTCATTTTCCCTAGTTGGGCTAGGCTTACAGAACCCTAGAGGTTGCTAGGTGATGCCCTTGCGAGGTTTCTAGTGATGCCATAGCTTACAAGTGCTAGAGGAACATATTAAGAGAGGGGTGTTGAACATTTATATCTCAATGCCCTACTGATTGATACTAATATAATATCCACTTTCTTTTCATTTATCTACTATTTTGCAATTTTTATGCATTAAACCCTAAAAATCTAAATAAATTCATAACTCCAAAAATAGAAGTTTGCTTTCCTGGTCCACCCTAAAACTTTTCCCTAGTGGATTTGTCCACAACTCTTTGAGGGTTTCCCCATTTTTAAGTTAAAAAAACATAAAAATCATATATTACTAAAAAATCCCTAAAATTTTGAATAAATTAAAAAAACTAAAAAAATTTGTGATTTGGAAATTTTGGTCAACCCTTCAATTTTTCCTTAGTGGAATTACCCACAAATCGTGAAGAATGACCCAATTTGATCACTTGAATTGGGAAACATGAAATTATTGAAATTAGGGTTTCTACATGCACTTTGTAGCTTTGATTGGCTCAAAACGTGCATCGTGATCCACTTAGCGCTCTCCCATTCAGACACACCTTTAGAGTACACCTTTCCGAGTTATTTCCTTGGGAGTTGTGGATCCCTTGCATGGGGATTCATGAAATATATTGAAAGTTGTGATATTGGTCGATAAACTGAACTAACTCCTTTATTCTGATTTATGTGTCTATATTATTTATTGTTGACTCCACAAGGAACTGATTGGGTTACAAGGTTGTAGAAAGGTATTTGCAAGTATATTTAGGGTATCTCCCTTCGGTTCAAGACTTACTCAAATTAGTTACAGGCTGGGTGTTATAAGCCAAAATGACACTTCTTCGCCCGAGTGTTGACATTCATCATGTCGGTACACAAAAGGAAAATTTGGATTGAAGTGGCCAAAACACTATAGATGTGCATGACCTTTGATTCATTATCCTCAAACCAGCCTTATATATTTTTATTCTGAGTTTTGGGTTGCATACACGACTATGTTAATTGCAACTCGCGTGTCATACATGAGTATGTGCACTGCAACCCATGTATACCTTGCATACGCAAGTTCCCTTTGAGCAACACACGTATCATACATGAGTTGCCTATATTAATACTTGCGTATATCTTAATTCGGCCTTAAAAAATATAAATCATGATTAGATGAGATTAGTTGGGCTCTAATCCATAACTATCCCAAGCATATCAAACATTCTAACCTTTGAAATCTCTCTATTTCCAAAGTATAAATAGAGGCATTGGGATGGGGCTAATCAATCAATTTTTGAAGAGCAAAGTTATGCTGGTGGTATACCTTCAGAGTCTTGGAGCAGCAAAACTTAGAGTTCTCGGTTGTAGAGGAGTCCTTGTGTCAGAAGCTGGGTTGTATTCTTACCTATTCACCTTTTGTTAATAAAGAGAATTCTTCTTCCAATCTTGTATTGTTCTTGTCTTATGTATATTGGTTTAATGAATATGTTCAATGATGTTATTAATTTCTTTTCATCTAACCTTTCATTTATATATGTATGAGATATTTCTTGAAGAATTGGCTCTTTGGAGGTGAAGAGAAGCATCCCTAGAAGATTTGGAGAGGATTGGAGAGAGAGAAGACCAAGCTTGGATCAACTGTCATAAAACAGGTAAGCCAAGATATCTTCCTATTTTGTTTCCATATTCTGTCAAAGTCGATTGTCTACAAATCTAATAGTAAGTTGCTAATGCCAGACCCTAGGTTACAAGGGTGTAATATCATGTAAAAAAGAACTTTAGAAACCCACTTTGGAGGAATGCATGCACCGTGGGGGAACTTCGGAGTGCATCTTGGTCCATAGTTTCATGTTCTCTCTCCCTACACTCCAACACCATGTTTTAGCCTATCCATGAAGCCACCATCAAACATTAAAAATCATTAAAAAACTTTGATTTTGGCCCTAGGTATACTTTTTATATGTTGCGTAGTATACGTGACTGTCCTCTGGACATGTCACGTATCATACGCGGGTTGCCTTTTGATCAAGTCATGTATAAAATGCGTGTACACAGCTATGTAAGTCACATACCTGCGTATAAAGCACGACCTTCCTAAAAATGGCTTAAAACATTAAAATTTTGCATAAAATAAAAAATTTGAATGGACGAAATGGAAGAGCACGAAGAGCTGAATTACCTAGCACTTGCGGATTTGAAATTTGTCCACTGGTTTGTCCACACCGAGCGATTGAATTCAGAGGTAAATATTGCCTATATTGGGTAAAAATATGAAATGGGGATTCTGATTTCTATTTTTGAACTATTTATAGAAATAATTTCAAAATGTGGGTTTTTTAGCCTATAGTTTTAATTTCTATAAAAAATCAAACTAATATCATGTCATGTTTGCCTAATGCAACAGGTTCAAGGCCACTTAAAAGTTGTTATTCACTCATATAGGTTAGAATTTTGGTCATTTGTATGCATTTTTCATTTATACCTAATCTGACTTAACCCTAGGATCACTACTTTAACCACTGACTATGGTGTTTAACCATTATTTCCTTGTCTATACCATTGTTCTTCCATGGATAGGGCTTTCCTTCCATGAGTACCCTAGTTTAGAACACATTATTGTCTTTTGGTACTCAAGCCGCATTTGTTGTAGGTTCAGAGGAGCCTTCTTAGCTATTTTTCATGCCAAATTGAGCGTCATTTTGGTCTCTTTTTACAAAGTATCCCCTTTATAAGGCTTCCCGCCCTTATGGAATTTATTTCGGCCCAGGTCTAACTCCTCAAAATAGACTTGACTTCCGAGTAAATGTGTACATTTAGGCTCGTTAAGAATATGCGCATGGGAATCCACATTGTTGGTAGGTTATCACTTTCTCGGACCATTTGGAATAATACAAGAAATGATCACTCTCTTTTCTACGGAATTGAGAAGAGTATTCTCAGGCATAGGTTATCACTTTTTTGGACCCGAGGGACTAAAATTATGGAAAATGAGTGCCCAGTATGAGATTAGTTTTCTCTTTTTCATGCTATGGGCCTAAACATTAAAAATATTTCGAGTGTACTTTATGTCTTTGTCATGCTCATTAAACACTAAAGAACAAAACATCTAGTTTACTGTTGCAAGCCCCATTCCTCGTAATCGAATGGATCTTCCGAGTGATCTTGCTTTCCTTCACACTTGTAAAACTCAAGCTATAAAGCTTCTCTTGAACGAGAATTGGGTAGTTTTTTTAACCTTTTTCGGACCTCCTTGACTAAGTACGAAAAATGTGCTCCTTTTCTCATTCGGAATTTAAGAGAGTTTTTCTTTGGTATGTTTTATACTTTTCCGGCCTCAGGAGACTAAATTGGACGAAAAAGGAACCCCCTGGAGTCTTCTTCGGAGTTTTTAGAATCTCTAAACATGAAAACACCAATGAGCATGTACTAGTTCGAGCTCGTAAAATCCAAGAATCAGTTACATTATCAAGCATTATTCTCTCCCCTCTTCAATCTTGTAAAAAATGAAGAGAGACCTGGGTTGAATTTCATGGACTTGTTACAATTCAACAGGAAAGATAAGGAAGAAGTTTTCTTTTTGGTTTACAAATGGTGGAAGCATGTCCTCCTTGAACATAGCACTCTCTAAACTTTCCGATACTCATGTATCAGTGTACACTTTCAGTTTCAGCTATCACTTTGAGTTTTCTTACTCCTCCACTTGTCCTTTATACATGGGGAATCTGATCATGTCTCCTACATGAAAGATAATTCTAGTGGTCCTATTTGCAAAGTTAAAAGCTTCCTTGGTTCATCTCTATTTTGTGCTCACTATTCAAGCGTTTATCCCTGCATCTGATTATTATCCTGATTCCATCATTATCCTATCTGATATCGCTTGTGTCTACCTTCCCCTATCCAGTTCCTAGTCAATTTTGTGATCCATTGGAAGATCTATTTCCTTCCTCATCATAGTATGGTTTCTCATCAGTACTTTCTGAAGATGGAGACCTAAAGTTTTGACGATGGTACCTTAGTATTCGCTTTCATCATTGGTGAACTCCTTTGCTTCAGTTGTCAGTTTCACTTATGGATTGACAATCTGTTGAATACTTTCCATGTTCGACTTCAACAGATCTATTCACATGGCCTGGATTGTACTGGTTCCTTTGGATTTTGATGAAGACCTTAGGTTCACATTTATAACCTAATTTGTGTAATATTTTGTTGTGTTTCACCTTACACAGCTTCCGGATTTTGAAGACTCATCATTGTATATTGTGGCTTTAATTCACCTTTGTAATATACATGGTCTTGTACCCGTATCATATGATGTAATAAAATATTGTAAAGGAGCTAGTGTTCTAGTATATTGAACATAGGATCCTTAGATATGATTTTGTATATGACATTGATATGTATTTGTTTCAGGTACTTCCTCTATTTCCTTGGACTTCTGAGTTCTCCAAGACTAAGATTGTAATGTATTTTGGCCATCGCTTCCCTCTAACCTCACACATTAGGGGGGATCTGTTATCAGCCAAAATGGAACTTCTCCATCCGAGTGCTGACATTCATCATGTCGGTACACAAAAGGAAAATTTGGATTGAAGTGGCCAAAACACTATAGATGTGCATGACCTTTGATGCATTATCTTCAAACCAGCCTTATATATTTTTATTCTGAGTTTTGGGTTGCATACTCGACTATGTGCATTGAAACTTGCATGTCATATGCGATTATGTGCATTGCAACCTGCATATTCCTTGCATATGTGAGTTCCCTTTGAGAAACACACGTATCATACGCGAGTTTCCTATATTTATACTTGCGTATATCTTAAATCGACCTTAAAAAATATAAATCATGATTATATGAGAAGCATATTAATAACATCATTGAACATCTTCATTAAACCAATATACATGAGACAAGCACAATTTAAGATTGGAAGAAGAATTCTCTTTATTAACAAAAGGTGAATAGGTAAGAATACAACCCAGCTTCTGACACAAGGACTCCTCTGCAATCGAGGACTCTGAGTTCTGTTGCTCCAATACTCTGAAGGTATACCAACAGCATAACTTTTCTCTTCAAAAATTGATTGATTAGCCCCATCCCAAGGCCTCTATTTATACTTTGGAAATAGAGAGATTTTGAAGGTTTGGATGGTTGAGATGGTTGGGATAGTTATGGATTAGGGCCCAACTAATCTCATCTAATCATGATTTATATTTTTTAAGGTCGAATTAAGATATACATGAGTATTAATATCAGAAACTCTCATATGATATACGTGTTTCTCAAAGGGAACTTGCGTATGCAAGGTATACGTGGGTTGCAGTGCACATACTCGCGTATGACACAAGATTTGCAATGCATATAGNAAAATATATAAGGTTGGTTTGAGGATAATGCATCAAAGGTCATGCACATCTATAGTGTTTTGGCCACTTCAATCCAAATTGTCCTTTTGTGTACCGACATGATGAATGTGAGCACTCGGATGGAGAAGTGCCATTTTGGATGATAAGACTGGGACGAGGTGACATTTGAGCATAGAACTCTCCCATATGCATACCATTCACTAGCATATCAACCACATTGAGATGCTAATTCAAAACTATTAGTTTGAAGGGTAACACAGTGCTCTCAATTATTTATTCTACACCATTGAGGTTCATTGACCTTGTGGATGTGCTTGTGTGGAGGTTTTGGTGTTTTTGAGGTGGGGGCATAGGTTTAAAATGCACACCTCCCATATTTTCACATGTGTCAGCAACCTCCATACCATCCTCACACTAGTTCTTCATGCTCATACTCAAATATGAGTGCACCCTTGATCTTGTTTAAATTGAACAAACATGATGGATGAAAATTTTATGGGATGATTAAGGGAGGGTACATATTTACAATGTACACTATTTATGAGTGACCTCATTAGAAAACCTTTTTCATCACCTTCGATAAAGGAACTTGAATATAAACAAAGTTTTGTAAAAAGGTTAAGGCATAACATGGTAGACCCAAGCTATAGGCATGTAACATTAGCCATCACCAAAACAATTAAACATGTAAATATTAATGAAATCATAACAATAACATGGCCACAAGTTTCAAATTCCAATTGATGTCAAGGTTGAAACATGTATACCCTATGAGTAGGTTTGGAATTTGACGGGAAAAAGGCTCATTAGGATCTATTTTTTCCATTAAATATGGTCTATAATTTATTCTTTTCATCCAAGAAATTAACAAAATAGTAAAAACATCTATATATAGTGTAGAAACCGTAAAAAAGGATAGGTGAAAGGTTTTTCAAATTGCTACCCTACCTATGAAAGTCACAATAACCAAAACATGTAGATCCTTAGCATTGTGGACAAATGGGACAATGATGACTTGTAACAAGGTGGGCCTAAGAAACCCATAAAATAATATTTAACAAATCTAATACAGGTAGAATCAAGAAACAAATTAAATGATGTACAACTCCAACCAAGGTCTACTATGCAAGAATTCGATAGCTCGTGTTTTTGTGCATTCAAAAGCTGATGGATGGAAGGAATGTAGCTTTAAAACCTACACCAATCACAATCTCCTACATTAATTATCCACTATATTAACATTAATCAAATTGAACACCAAAAATTTGTGAAGAAAAATTAACTATGACGTTGTTGTAGGAAAACATGCACAAAGGTGTGCGACCTCTCCCACGGTTGGTTGAAATCTCTTGAGGTTGTTGACTAGGCCCAATATATAGAAATATGAATAAAATGTGATGACCCTAAAGTGGATCCTGCAAGCTCTTGTTAGTAAAAAAAAAAGGTAGAAAGAAAATGAAATGAAATACAAAGTAAAAGAGATAAGGGGGTGCAAACCATAACAAAGAGCCAAATGCATGAAAAAATTAGATTTCTTAATGGTCAAGCAAATACATGTAGTGTCACCTAGGAGGTGTAAGATTCAAATGGAAGCTAACAATATCCCTTACGGAGGCCTATTTTTCTGCACTAAATTCTTGACAGCTCAAAGAACCAATGGAGAGAGACACTTTCCCCTTGGAGGAAGGAGACAAGGGGGATTGGAGAATAATAACAAGTGGGAAGAGGTGAGCTATAAGGGAGATTTATCAAAATTCCAATAGCATAACCTTGATCTATATTTATCTTACAATATGCATTCCCATGGATTCCTTTAAAGGTCGGGAGGTGGCCAAGAAAAAACTAGATCCAAGTGTGAACCCCATCACCTCATGAACTAGCTTCAAGCTACACAATGGGGGGTATCGAATTCCCATCCATCATGTTGATAAGACAAGTTAAAATTTGTGTTAGTGAGGGGAATTCATGAGTATTAAATGCATGGCTGGTGGTTGAGATCCTACTGTTTTAATAGTTGAACGAATATCGAAGGGAAATCCACACAGGTCCTACATAGGCACACAACTAGTAATATGCACAATAGAGAACCTTAATAGAGGTATGGCCACACAACTTTATCTTTTGCTTGTTCTTTATCATTTATGGACACACACTACTTCTTGGATATTGATGAGGATGTCTTCTGTGGGATTCATGTTATATGTTGATGATACCTTACTATGTGAATTGTAAAAATGTTGCATGTGTGCAATATTTGAGCATTATGAGATGCCCCTTGATGTATGAGCTTCAAAGGGAACTATAGCTTCAATAATGCATCATTGTTTCTTTTGTGTTATCACATGTTCTTGAAATCTATGAAGCATGTGTGGACAACTATATTCCTCCCATGGGGGAAGATTATTGGTGAAGTAGTAAAAAATAATGTTGTTTTATATAAATGAGGTAGGGATGCCCATGCTCATGAAGATTTTCCAAAGTGGCTATAAAGTGAGGATACTGAGGGGTCCACTCATAAAATTGCTAGAAAATGGATGATGTCAGCTTCTATCCATGAGAGTAAATGTTCTTGGAAAGGATGTCACTGGTTCTAAATAATCATAATTGTTGAAGATCATGAGAATCCTATGGGGGTAGGGGACCATAATACTAGTGAATTTGTTGAACTAGGTACTTCACTATGTTGTTAAATAAATGTAAATATGGAATATATTATATTTTTTATTAGTATTATTATTAGTTCCCCTTCTGAAGATGTTGTTTCTCTGAATAGGGATGTTATTGTTGTATTTGGTCATATAAAGTCTTGAGATAAAACCTCTATTGTAAGTTAGGCCAGTATTACCCACAAAAGTATTATTAAAATGTGTTTTTGAGTCTCCTAAAGAAATTCAACCCTAGAAACAAGGAAAATTCGGCCATGTTAGGTTATTAGGCCTCTCAGCTTATTAACATAAATAGGAGAGGTGCCTCCCTCATTTGGACATGGTGTGCACTCCAGCAAGTTTTCTAGAGAAAGGAGTTGAACAGTCCATCTAAAGAGAAAATAGCAGTAAAATCTTATTTCTTGGATCTTACATTGTACTTGGTTAAGTATATATTGAGGAATTTTTGTTCGGTTTTCTCCCCCACGAGGTTTTCCCATGATAAATATTTGTGTTCTCTTTTATATTGTTCTTTCAGTGATCCTTTTTGTTTTCGCATAACAAATTTTAAGGAAATATTAACATGGTATCAGAGGCAACTAGAAAGAAGACATCATGTAGCATATTTTTCCATAGTTCAACCATAAGGAATTACCAAGCCCAAAATGTAACCTAAATAAGAAAAAGGTAGAGAGAGATAAGCAAAAATGAGAGAGAAAAAGAGAGTATTATGGTATTGTTGCAATAAATTTTGATCTCGATGTCATATTAGGGCGTCCTTGGTACCGTTGGAAAGGTCTCGTTGAGGGATATAACTTTCATGTTTTGATCTTTATGATATTTCTCATGGTTTGGTCGACGTGTGATTTTTTATAAATTTGGGCATGAGGAATCTCGAAAAGCATATTTTCTAAGATGTTTTATGAAAATAATCTTTTAAAGAATATTTGAGAAGATGCTTTAAAATATATTTTTCAGAAAGCATCTTAGAAAATATGGTTTTCGAGATTCCTCATGACCATATTTACAAAAATGCACGCCTCAGCCAAACCGCAAGGACTATCGCAAAGCTCAAAACACACAAGTTGTAACCCTTGATGATACCTTTCCAATGGTACCAAGAGTTCCCCAATCCTACTTCAGGATCAAAATTTATCGCAACAATACCATAATATTATCTTTTTCTCTCTCATTTTTGTTTATCTCTCTCTACCTTTTTCTTATTTACGATACATTGTAGAAGAGGGTATAATGTTA
Source organism: Pseudotsuga menziesii (assembly GCA_001517045.1). Taxonomy (NCBI): domain Eukaryota; kingdom Viridiplantae; phylum Streptophyta; class Pinopsida; order Pinales; family Pinaceae; genus Pseudotsuga; species Pseudotsuga menziesii. Next base: position 1,752,199 of record LPNX010840821.1, on the reverse strand, counting down.
TGAAAATATAGGGATCGTTATTCCAGAAAACTTCCTCCACATATCATCTGGGAAAGAAGGACCATTCAAATCACCCTATGAGGGAATATATTTCTATCGAAACATATTTCAATTCCATGAACTTTCAATTTTTGACCTACAACAACTCTCGGGATAAACTAGGGCATAAAATGTTACAAGGTTCCATCCATAGATTTGGGAAAAGAAAGACACATTCTATGTCACCTTCAGGAGGTGCAGCTTTTCATCTCATTAGCCTTACAAGTGATCATAGTTGAAAAATTAGGGTTTTCCTATCAAACCGCAGGTCATCTTGAAGAAGGTTCAGGAAGCAGTCCTCAAATTAATAAGTACTATATCCTATAATTCCATTTGAAGTTCTCATTCATGAAAGATGAAAAACATTACCAAACTTGATGAAAATATTGAAGGATCATAGAATGTTAGAGCATGGAAATACATAATCATGCTCATCCTTGAAGAACATGGCCTAGAAGGCTACATCAAAGATGAGGTCAAGGAACCAAATGGAGATGGAGCAAAGGATAAGCTATTAGTTTTTATAAATCTTATTAGCTTGATTAGGATCTTTTTTTGAAAGGATAACAAGTACAACTAGATGCATAATATATAAGAGATACACAAGACACAAATATTTTCACCGAGGAAACCATAAAGGAGAAAACCCTGCAAATGTATTTAGAATAGTAAGATGATAAAAAGCAGTAATAAGAAGTATTCGATAGTTATCTATCTCTCCTCCCTTTGTCTCTCTCTCTCTCTCTCTCTCATGTGAACTTAAGAATGTGGCGTGTGTATAAATGAGGGGGAGTGCCTCCCTATTTATACCTTTCAAGTCACTGAATGAACATAATACTGGGGCCCACTTGTATTCCCTAATAGGGTTGAATTTTCCCAGAGAGGCTCCAAATACACATTACATGATGTTACACTAGGGACTATTTCCTTGACTTACAATAGAGGTTGTACCTCAAGGTATAGACACAATTAAGACATCTCGCAAGGGGGTAAACACATCCCCAATGGGGGTACAAAAACATACAATGATAACATACATCATAATATCTTCTGAAGTTATAAATACATCCACACTCCCTCTTAACTAGAAACATATTCTCTCTCTTCACAGTCATCAACACATCTGGTCAATTATTCCTCGCAGAGTCATCATCAGGGAGTCATAGAGTCATCGTTATAGCTTCTGCCATCATAATATTATTATTTGATCATTGTACCATACTATTTTTCATCAGAAGTTTCTACAGAGCCATCCCTTTTTCATGCTGGATGTAGGCCTAGTACTCTACCAAGTATTCATTGCATATCGATCAAGCCATCATGTAGGAACTATCCAGGACCTTCTTTACATTGCCACGACAATAACTTGCATCTTCTACCTTCTTCTTGTCATATCCAGATCATGTATTTTCTCCTGTGCAGAACAAAACAAAACACACAAAGAATCCTAGTTCGACCTGCATTATATCAGGGAAGCATCTAGGTTCACCTCTTGTGCTTCGTGACCTTATCATATCAACATGGGAACACACATATATGGATATATATGTAAGGACTGATTACGTCCCAACAACCTATTGCATTAGGATCTTTTACGTTCTAGGTCAACCTAAATGGATTACATCTAAACAACATGTGTCCAGGATCTTTTCCGTTCAGATAACCTTCAGGTCATATTACATTTGAGTAACCTGGGTACCACGCTAGGTCTCATTTTTACACTTAGAAAACCCATGGGGATTATTACATCTAAATAACCTGCATACCACGCCACGTCTCATTTTTACATTCGGATAACCTGTCATAGGACTGATTACGTCCAAGGATAACCTACGAGCTCCTCCAAGACTAATTACATCCAAGGACAACTTATAGGACTAATTACATTCGAGCATCTTACTGCACCAGGATTTTCCCGCTTGGAAAACCTATCTCATTTCCCATGTGAGATGTTATGCTTCTGTAACATATCATGACTGATTACATCCAAGGATAAGCTACGAGCTTCATGAGGATTGATTACATCCAAGGAAAATCTATAGTGTTGATTACGCCTAAGAAACCTACGAGCTTCACCGGTATTTTACGCTCATAAAACCTGTCTCTCTAGCTATGCTAGAAAACATCACTTCCTCTTTCGAGGGAGATCGATATGGATCACACCAAGTGTTTCTCTAAATTACTCAAACTTCACTCTCACAAGAGGCTTTGTCAACACATCGGCTATCTTATCCTCCGTTTCCTCGTACTGTAGCTTCATTGCTCCTCTTTGCATGATATCCCTGATATAGTGGAACTTGATCTCAATGTGCTTCGACTTGTCATGGAACACAAGGTTTTTCAAAATATTCACACAACTCTGGTTGTCGCAGAAGATACAAGTCACATCTAACTAGATATCAAACAAGTCATACAATAACGTTCAAAGCCACACTGCCTCACAACTAGTGAAGCAAGCGATAACATACTCTACCTCGGTTCTACTTAGTGCCACAAATGATTGCTTCCCGCTGAACCAAGAGATCATGCCAAATCCCAAATAGAAGTAGCAACCTGAGGTGCTCTTCCTGTCAGTGGTGCTACCTTCCCAATATGAATCAACGTAACCATGTAGGTTAATATTTTGATTCACGTCATATTTGATCCCATAATCCACTGTACCTTTTAGGTATCTAAGTATATTATTTGTAGCTATTAGGTAAACATGTCTCAGATCCATTAGGAACTGGCTTGGGGTGTTCATCACAAAGCACATGTATGGTTGCGTATTCATCAAATACATCAATGAGCCAATCATCTGATGATACATTGTGCCATCGAAATTATCGGATGAAGCATCACTCAAAAGCTTCAAGTTATATTCCATAGGTGTGGCCATTTCCTTGCAGTCCATCATTCTGAATCTCTTCATAATCTCAACTGCATATTTTCCTTGACCAAGGAAGATCCCATATACACTCTACCACACCTCCATGCCTAAGAAGTAGTGCATCATACCTAGGTATTTCATCTCAAACTTTGTAGCAAGTCTCATATTTGCATATGTAATGAGTTCCTCTTCACCTGTTAGAAACAAGTCATCGACATTTAGCAGGAGTATAATAGGTATTATGTCTTCCACCTTGAAGTAGAGGTTGGAATTTTTTTTACTCTTGGTAAATCTAAATCTCATCAGGAATCTATCCATCCTTCTGTACCATGTCCTCGGTGCTTGTTTCAATCCATACAAGGCCTTCCTTCAATTTTCACACATGGGTCTTCCTATCATGTGTCTCAAATCCTAGTGGTTGTTCCATGTACACTTCCTCCTCGACTACACCATTCAAGAAGGATGTCTTTACATCCATCTGATGTATTTTCTATTTCATAACTACTGCCTAAGCAAGTATGGTCCTAATGGAAGTGTACCTTGCCACGTGTGCAAATTTATATTTGTAGTATATGCCATATTTTTATAAGAATCCTCTTGCTATGAATCTCACCTTATATTTCTTGATGTTGCCATCTACATCATGCTTGATCTTGTATATCCACTTCTAAGTCATGGCAGACTTCTTTTTTGGTCTCAAAACAATCTCCCAGGCATCATTCTTCACGATCTATTGATATTCCTCGATCATCGCATCCTTCAATTATTTATTTTCTATCACCTCTTCATAGGTGGAAGCTTCTCTGTTAATGATGTCACACAACAGATCCACATAGCTATTGTAGGGATTTTCCATTTTTCTCTCTATATGTATTCTTTTTGGAGCTCCATACCTTTCATCTTCTTGTATGAGCTCTTGTGCACATTCTAGTTTCCTCTTGTGGGATTCCTTCTCAAGGAATGTCTCTACCGACTCTTTTGGTTCTGTCATGTGGTGATCTTTATGGTCCTCAAGAATTGCTTCTCCAATTTCCATATCTTAGCCTCTCGTCTCTTCAGGTTCCTCGACCTCCTGAATGGGTGTCCTCCTGGATCTGAAGTATGTTGACTCTTCATCAAAGGTTACATCTCTACTAATGTATGTCTTCTTAAATCCTAGGAATTATATTTGATAGGCCCTTGATTTATCACTGTATCCTATGAAGATACCCTTCCTCCCAGAAGGATTGAGATTGGTCATTTTATCCTTTGGGATATCTATGTACAATGGGAAACCAAATATTCTCAGATGACTGACTTCTGCTTTCTCTCCTAAGAAAGCCTCTTTAGGAGTCTTATTGTCAAGTACTTGATGAGGAGTATGGTTCTGTACATACATAGTTATTCTTGTTTCCTTCACCCAAAGGTGCACAGAAGATCCTGATCATGCATCAGAGCTTTTGCTGCCTCCATGATGGTTCGGTTCTTTCGTTCTGCAACCCCATTCTGTTGAGGATTGTATGGAGTGCTAAACTCCCTCTTAATTCCAGACTCTCGATAGAGTTCCTTGAATTAGTTCGAAGTAAACTCTCTGCCATTATCTAACCATAAAGTCTTGATCTTCTTATCTGTTTGGTTCTCAACCAAGGCTTTATATTCCTTGAACTTACTGAAAACTTCACTTTTCCCTTTCAAGAAATATATCTAATTCTTACATGAGAAATCATCTATAAAGGAAACTCAGTACACCTACCCACTTAATGAACTAAATGACATAGGTCAACATACATCCAAGTGTACTATATCTATTATTACTTTATCCTTGATCTCACTACTCGGAAATTTCTTCTTCACATTCTTTCCTTGTGCACATCCTTTTCAAATGCCTTCATGCTTTTCTTGGATCTCTAGTAGTCATGAGACCTATTTTCTTTCCATCAGTAGTGCCATGTAGTGCACATGTACAATCCTTCTATGCCATAGTTTACTTGGTTCAATCGACTCATGAACCGATGCGTGTTCAGGTTGTCCCTTCAACTTTTATGGGATATTTATACTCATCCCCAAGTTTCACCTTGTGAGGTGAGTCATGTCCAAACATATTAATGAATGATTCCTCGTATCTTGTCATATGTTTAGAAGATCCACTATCCACAAGCCAATCATTGCTTCCATGTGAGATAGTGCCAGTAAGTGCTGAGATTAGCACATGCTCTTCATCTAAATCATCCTTCTCCCGTCTGAATCTTTTGTTGGTTGGTTTATCATCTTCGACAACATGAGCATGGTGTCTCCTTTTCCTAATGGGACAATATCTTGTGAAGTTTCCCTTTTCAACGAAGGTATAGCATCAAACATTTGAATTATCTCTTTTGGTATTCTTAGGTTTCTTGTCCTTCTTGTTGTTGTGATGAAAGTTCTCCTTCTTCTCCTTCTTCTTGAATTTCTTCCTAGTGTGAATTGTGAGAGCTTGATCATTAGTTTCTCCCATATTTTCTTCTCTTGTCACATGTAACACCTCGGTTTTGACCCCATTGCATTTAAATAAATGATGTAAATAATCATGGTGTGGAGCTAGGAAAAAGACTGACCATCAATTTAGTAATTATGTTTCATCAATTAAGGTTTGGCCAATGCTATTTTTTTTTATGCTAGTTGAACATTATGTTAAAATTGCAGTTTTAATTAAAAACCCAAATTCGGCTATGCCAACGCAACTAAATGAGATGGAGGCATGATTTTTCCTAAGGATGAGGGAGTGGGGGATTGGAAGAGTGGGGAAATTCAAATTGGGAAGATCCCCACTTTGAGAAAAACGTTTTTTGAATTTCTTGGGAAAGAAATCTCAAAAAAATGCCACCTTTCCCTCATGCAGCAACGTTTCACCTTCCCTCACGATTTGGATTGAACAAAACGTTTTGGGAAAACCAATTTAGCATTCACGTAGAAACAAGCAAGCAAAAAAGATTTTGAGTCTGAACCCTTCATGATTTTCCCCTGTTCGACAATTTGTTCCTTCACGTTTCTTGTTTTCCTTTGTGGATTGTTTTTCTTCATGTTTTCTCTTGTTTTCTAGTTGTTTTCCTGAATACAATTTACCTGAATGCAATTTTGTGCCTTTGACTTGAGTAACCAGCAAGCGTTTTCATTTGGGGTATTTTTGCAGCAGTCGATCTGGCTCTGGCAATGTTTAGAAATTTGTAAATGTCTATGTGTGTATGTAATCCCTGGAATATGCTATGTTTTGTTAATTTCGGTATTGGAATAACTATTTTCACATCCTGGATTTGGCATCTACATTGATTGAAGGAATGGAAATGGATTCTAGACTTTCTTGATAAACCTAGTGTGTGACAGAACCTCACAGACCAGTCTAGAAGGTTGGTTTTCTTCTTTGGATGCCCTGAATAGCACTAGAAGGGAATCCATGGCCTGAGGGACTACGTACCAGAGAAAGGGATGCTTTTGTTCAGTGTGTAAGTGTTTAGAAGTCAGGCTAGATCCAGTGTGGGTGTTCTTAGCTCTGGATTGAGCTCACTAGCCTAGCAGTCTGTCTTTTCACCTCCTTGGCATCCTAATAAAACCAAGTAGAAGGATGGCTTGGCTGGTATCCTGATAAACCCATCTGTTGGCTTGGCTGTGTCTCATGTGAATTTGGCTAAGTGTAAACCACTGCCTGTGTAAGTCTGATAAACCCAACCGTGTTGGCTTGACTGAATTTTATTGTATCCTTGGCTATGGGGAAAGTTTGCTAGTGTTTCTTATTCCTTGGGGAAAATCATGCCTAAATCGGGGTTGACAGTGTTGCCGAGAGATTAAAGAGAACACTGGTCTATGGTTGGGTGGAATGATGCAGCGAAATAGCTGGTTGCGGGATGAGCTTCTTTCAAATATAAGTTTTCTGGTGTATTTAATTTCTGCAACTGTATTTGCCTATGAATTATTATAAAATTATCATGAACATGTTGAATGCATGAATGAGTTGAATAAAAGATTTTTCTTCCACTGTATATATCATGTACATTTCATTATGCATCTGTTTATACTAATGAATGTTTATTTCAAAGCAATTTTTAGATTATGTTCTTGGGGCTTACTTTGCCTGGGTGGTTAGATGTTAGTCGCGTCCTCTCCGTCGAGTAATGGTTGGGGATGTGACATCACAAGTCTAGCTTCTTCTTGTGCACACTCTTCTCGAAGTCTATTGAAAGATATCATATTCCTTCTTGCACAAATTCCTTGAATCAATGAGTCCCATGATCTAGGGAGACCATTCAAGGTAGTCAGTACAATTTCTCCTTCTTTGACATTTTCGTCAACCTCTTCAAGTTGTTCTTTGATTTGATAAACCCTTGTGAATTAAGACTATATAGTCTCGGAGTTCTGTATCTTCACATTCTTCAATTGGTTCCTCAAATTCATCTTTCGGTTGGCGTTCTTTCCTTCAAACATCTTGGTCAAAGAATCATACACTTATTTCAGTGTTTTGAATGGAGACACATGGGGGATGAGGTGATCCTTAATAGAATCTGCAATGATTCTCTTATCCCTAGCCATTCTTCTCTTATAAGCATCCATAGCCTCATCTCCCTATGGTTCTAGAATTTCTCCATTTATGAATTGATCCAAATCATTCTCTTCAAGGATCATGGAGATTCTATACTTCCATGCTCAAAAGTTATCATCCCCTCCAAGTTTGTCCTCAAGCTGAGTATGATGAGTCATATTTTCAAATGAGAACTTCAAATGGAAATATAAAATATTTAGATCTTATCAATTTGAGGTATCTAACCTTGTTTTAGAGCTAGCTGACATAGGGTTTGTCAGAGAAACCCTAATTTTTCAAACTTGGAGTTTGGGAATTCTGTTTGGATAGAAAGATGCACCTCCTTGAGGTGATTTTATTAGCTAGGTCACTTTCTGAAAAGTGAGGTGGAAATCCTCCAGAACTTGATTCCCTAGTTCCTCACGGCACTAGTGATAGGGTAAAAAATGAAACTTCTTCAATTCAAAAATTTTCTCTGCTAAAAGATGTGCCCTGCTGAGGAAAGTTATCCTAGCCCTCTTTTCTTGATGATCTCTACAGATAACACCTTGAACTAGGAATCCCATGTTAGTTTGTCTATATCTTATTAGCTTGATTAGGATATTTATCTGAAAGAATAAAAAGCACAACTAGATGCATAAGATATAAGATATACACAAGACACAAATATTTTCACCGGGAAAACCATTAAGGAGAAAAATCCGCAAACTTCTTCAAAATAGTAAGATGATCAAAAGAATTAATAAGAAGTATTCAGAAACTATCTCTCTCTCCTCCATTTGTCTCTCTCTCTCATGTGAACTTGAGAGTGTGAGGTGTGTATTAATTAGGGAGAGCGCCTCCTTATTTATACCCTTCAAGTCATCGACCAAACATAATACTGGGGCCCACTTGTATTCCCTAATAGGGTCGACTTCTCCCAGAGAGGCTCCAAATATACATTACATGATGTTACACTGGGGACTATTTCCCTGAATTACAACGGAGGCTGTACCTCAAGGTCTAGACACAATTAAGACATCCCGCAAGGGGGTAAACACATCCCCAATAAGGGTACAACAACATACAATGATAATATACATCGAAATATCTTCCAAAGTTATAAATACATCAACACAAGAACAAGAAGGATATGATAAAATCCAAGAGTATTATAGTTGTTTCTATCAAGGATTATTTGATCCCTCAAGTGTCTTCAAAGAATACTACAAAGGAAATATTCGATGCACTAACCAGTCTATTTGAATGAAAGAACATTAATAAAATAATGACCTTGAGAAACCAACTCAAGGGTGTGAATATCCAAAAGGTAGAAACTCTGCAGTCATACTTCTCAAGAGTATCTCAGATCAAAGAATAACTAAAATCTATTGGTGACATGGTGAAATATGCACAGATTGTGATGACCACCTTAAATTATCTTCCAAGAGAATGGGATTCCTTCATCAAAGGAATATGTGCTAGAATAAATCTAACCAATTTCAACAAGCTATGGGAAGAGTGTGTACAAGAAGAAGGAAGGATAGAAAATAGAGAAGAATAATGATCTAGCTACTCATACAAATAATGGAAGAAATGAAAGGAAGGATCGAGGATCACATCCTAGGATATCACATGACTTCAAAATAGGTAAGAAGTTTAAAAATGATTACCTATCTTATGAATGCTACACATATCATAAGTTACAACATATATCTAGACATTGTCCACTTAATAAACACAAGTTCAAGAATAAGTACTGAAAGTTCCTTGCCAATGCAACTAAGGAGAATGATTTAGATGAAGAGAAGGCTAGAGAGAGTTAAGAATCTATTGAAGAATATGTTTTAATATCAACCCTCACAGTATCAGTCTCTCATGGAAGTGGCATTTGGCTCACAGATAGCGGTGCTTCCAAACATATGACTGGTCACAAAGACTCTCTCTCATGTATTACTCAAAAATACTATCCACATAACGTGCAGCTTGGAGATGATTATCAATATCCCATCAAATTAATGGGAGAAGTATCTTACAAGATAAAATCAGGTAAGTCCATGAAGATGAAATAAGTCTTATATGTTCCAGGATTAAATACTAATCTTCTTTCTATATAAGCTTTAGACAAGAAATGATTCATAGTTTCCTTAATAGATGGGGAAGTTCTTATGTGGACAAAAGTAAGGACAATATATCATGCAATTGTAATAGGTGTTAAAGAAGGAGGACTCTACAAATTAAAAGGGCACACAGATTCATCTCTCACAGCTAGTACCATTAGTCCATGTGAACTATGTCATAGAAGACTAGCTCATGTGAACTACAAAGCATTACCAATTGTGAGAAAGGTAGTAACATGTCTACTAGAAATATAGATCAATCATGAAGGGGTATGCAAAGGATACACTCAAGGAAAGAATATAAAGAATCCATTCCCAAGTAGTAATTGTTAGTTTTTCAACATTAAGCTAGCATTATTAGGATCTTTAACTGAGAGAATAACAAGCACAACAATCAAACACAAGAGACAATGAACACAGTGTTTTTCCTCAGGGAAACCATAAATGGAGAAAACCTCGTAACTTCCTCAGAAATAGAATCAGCACCAGAATAGAAAAGCCCAATATAGTAAGTGATCTCCTGACAGCAGTAACCTTCTTCTTATCTAGCCCCGGTGACTTCTCCTTCCTCAACTATGCACTACACTTGAGTATGTATGAGTTGTGTGATAAATAGAGACTCCAGTTCTCTATTTATACTAATCCTGGCATGACTAAAACCCTACTAGGGCTGACCTCTACTAGGAGATTCTAATAACCCTAGTGTCCCGGAACTGTGAGGACTTTAACCCTTAGACAATCGGAGGGTTACCCACTATGACTTGACATGAATTGTTTACACTATAGATCCTCCTGATCGGAACATCGAGGCATGACAACATAACTCAATTACATAATAGATACATCCTGGAATAAACATCAGGTTACAAGACATAAGATACATAGATGAATAAATTTCAAAGTTACAAATACATCAACACTCCCTCTTAACTAGGAAGGTATTCTTTCAACACAATTTTCAGCACTGGTCTTCTTTTCTACATCAACTGGATCATCTCGCCATATTCATATTCAAGTATTTATTAGTCTTCAAGTCTTCTTTGTCTTTGAGTCTTCAAGTCTTCTATGTCTTCGAGTCTTCAAGTCATCTTCTTCTTCTTTATCACGGGATCTGCATCATCATGACTACTGGATTATCACTGTTGGATCATCACTCGATCTGGATCATCATCAATTCTGGATCATCTCATCTGGATCACTTGATCTGGATCATCAAGTCTGGATCATCATCACAACTGGATCGTCATCAATTCTGGATCATCTCATCTGGATCACTTGATCTGGATCATCACCTGCTATCTCATAATGGTGCTATCTCAATTCTTCTCGTCACAGGAAGTTCTACAGAGTCAATCTTGTAGGCCTACCCTTCATGTAGGTCTTCATCAGCGCTTATATCTAACACATAAGTCAGAATGGCCCGCCTAGCTCTTACATCTGACCTCATCTTGTCAGAAAGGAACGCCCAACACTCACATCTAACCTCATCTTGTCAGAAAGGCTCAGCACTTATATCCAAACATATGCAAGCACACTGCATTGAAAAGGCTCTGCACTTACATCCAACCTCATCCTATCAGAAAGGTACAGCACTTACAATCGACCATGCTCAAAAGCACCACATCGAAAAGGCTCAGCACTTACAATCTGACCATGCATGAAGCACTGCATCGGAAAGGGCTCAGCACTTACAATCTGACCATGCACAAAGCACCGCATCAGAAAGGGCTCTACACTTACAATCTGACCATGCATGAAGCACTACATTAGAAAGGGAATGCACTCACATCTGATCATGGAGGAACTAATCCTACCATCGCATCAGAATGGCCCCTAGTCCTAGACTGAGCTACCTGGTAACTGACCAGGCACCTCCATTCCCAGAATGGTAGTTTCCCTTACATTTGACCTACTCGTCAGAATGGCCAACACTCACATCTGACATGGGAGGAACCTAATCCTTTAGCCATGACATAATGGTTCAACCCTTACATCTGATTAAGTGGGAACAAATCCCTCTATCACATCAGAATGGCTTCTCAGTCCTAGACTGTGTTTTCCTGGTAACTGAATAGGTGCCTCCATTCCCAGAATGGCAATTTCCCTTACATATTTCCTACTTGATAGAATGGCTAGCACTCATATCTGACATGGAAGGAACCAATCCTCTCACCATGAGAAAATGGCTCTAGGTCTCATCACTTTCTCTTGGAGGAAACCTTAATCTGGAGAACACCAAGCTTCTCCCTGAAGTACTCAAACTTCAGCCTATCCAATGGCTTCATCAATACATCAGCTATATGTTCCTCCATCACAACATACTGGAGCTTCACTACTCCCCTCTGCACCATATCCCTAATATAGTGATACTTGATCTTGATATGCTTCGACTTGTCATGGAACACATGATTCTTTGATAGCTTCACGCAACTCTGGTTATCACAATGTATACAAGTAGCATGCAATTGGAGATCAAATATATCATATAGTATCTTCCACAGCCATAATGCCTCACAACTACCTGAACAAGCTGTGACATACTCTACTTCAACTGTACTCAGTGCCACACAAGATTGCTTCCTGCTAAACCAAGAGATCACACTTGATCCCATACTGAAGCAACATCCTGAGGTGCTCTTCCAATCGATGGCAATGCCTGCCCAATCTGAATCGACATAATCCTCCAGGTTAATCTTTTCATTCAACTCATACTTGAGCCCATAATCAACTTGTACCCCTCAGGTACCTCAGAATATGCTTTGCAACAATCAAGTGAACATTTCTTGGATTTGTCAAGAACTGGATCAAGGTGTTCACAGCAAAGCAAATGTCTGGTCTCGTGTTCATCAGGTACATCAATGACCCAATCATTTGACGATACATCGTAGCATCAACCGACTCTGATGAAGCATCACTCAATAGCTTTAGGTTTGATGCCATAGGTGTGGCCATGGCTTTGCATTCCATCATCCCAAACCTCTTCAGGATCTCTACTGTATACTTCCCTTGTCCAAGGAAGATTCCATCTATACTTTGCCACACTTCCATGCCTAAGAAATAATGCATCATACCCAAGTCCTTCATTTCAAACTCAACAGCAATCTTTCTCTTCGTATTGGCAATCAACCCATCCGTACCTGTCACAAATAGATCATCTACATATAGTAGAAGCATCACTGGCTTGCTGTCTTCAACCTTGTAGTAAAGGTTGGAATTTGATTTACTTTTGGTAAATCCCAAACTGGATAGAAAGCTGTCAATTATGTTGTACCAAGTCCTGGGTGCCTGTTTCAAACCATATAGGGATTTCTTCAATCTGCATACATGAGACTCTCTGCCATGTGTCTCAAAACCGAGTGGTTGTTCTACATACACTTCCTCTTCCACTACACCATTCAAGAAAGTAGTCTTGACATCCATCTGGTGTATCTTCCATTTCATCACTGTAGCCATAGAAAGTACTGATCTGATGGAAGTGTATTTGGCTACAGGTGCAAAGGTTTCTTCATAATCTATTCCTTCTTTCTGAGAGAAACCTCGAGCCACAAATTTTGCTTTATATTTTTCAATGCTATCGTCTGTAGCATGCTTGATCTTGTAGATCCATTTGGAAGTTACAATTGACTTCCCTTATTGTCTTGGGACAACATCCCAAACATCATTCTTCATGATTGATTGATATTCTTCGATCATAGAATCCTTCCATTCTTTTCATTCTACCGCTTCTTTATAACTGGAAGGTTCTTTATCAATGAAATCACATAGTAAAGCTACATACTCGGAGCAGGATCTGGTCCTCGTTCTTTCTCTGTGATTCTCTTCTGGAGCCCCATATCTTTCCATGCCTTGGATGAGTTCTCGTACCCAAGCAGGTTTCCTCTTATGAGGATTCTTCTCCAGAGGTGGATCTACAGGTCTTTGTGGTTCTTCAAATTCTCGATCTTCTTCTTGAATTTATTCGTTCATGGTTGTATCATGAATTCTGGGTGCCTCTACTTCTTCAGGTTCTTTAGCAGGTCTATTTCTAGATTTGTTGTAAGTTGTGTCTTCATCAAATGTCACATCCCTGCTGATGTCAATCTTCTTGTATCTTGGGAAATATATTTTGTAAGCCTTCGAGCTTTCAGAGTATCCCACAAATATACCCTTATTTCCTAAAGGATCTAATTTTTTTCTCTTCTCTTTTGGAATGTGTATCTATACAGGACAGCTGAATATTCTGAGATGGTTGACTTCTAGTTTCTTGCTACAGAAGACTTCTTCAGGAGTCTTGTTCTCGAGTACTATATGTGGAGTATGGTTCTGTACATACACCGCTATTCTGGCAGCTTCTGCCCAAAGATGCATAGGAAGATCTTGATCATGAAGCATAGCTCTTGCAACTTCCATGATAGTTCTATTCTTCCATTCCACAATCCCATTCTGTTGTGGATTATAAGGAGTGGACAACTCCCTCTTAATCCCTGATTCCTTACACATCTCTTTGAATTCATTCGAAGTGAATTCTCCGCCATTATCTGATCAAAAGGTCTTTATCTTCCTTTCATTGTGATTCTCGATCAAGGATTTGAATTCATTGAATTTGCTGAATACTTCGTCTTTGTTCTTCATGAAGTAAATCAATGTATTCCTAGAAAAATCATCAATAAAAGAAACATAATATGCATACCTGCTTAGTGAGCTTGATGACATAGGACCGCATCCATCGGAGTGGATGATTTCCAAGATTCCTTTTGCTTTGCTTTCACTACTTGGAAATGTCTTCTTTGTGTTCTTTCCTTTCGCACATCCTTTGTAGACCCCATCATTTTTTTCTTGTATTTCTAGAAGACCTTCAACAACTTTGCTTGCAAGAGGTAGTGCTCTATAATGCACATGTGCAAGCCTTGTATGCCAAAGTTCACTTGGCTCTATTGTGTCATGGACCAAGGCTTGTTCTAGATGGCCCTTTAATTTGTACAAACCTCCTTCTTGTTCACCAATCACTACCGCATCATCGATAGTCTTTCCTCTTGGCCACATGATGACTTGACCATCTATGGATGCAACCCTCATTCCTTTTGCATCCAATGCTGATATGGAGAGAAGGTTCTTCTTGAGTCCTGGCAAAAACAATACTTCTTTCATTGTTAGAGACTTTCCAGAGTCTAGTTTGTAGGGATATTCCCCACTACCTTTTATTGGATATTGGTAGTCATATCCTAGTTTCACCTTGTGAGGTGATTCATGTTCTGAGAGTTTCACGAAGGATTCCTTGAATCTAGTCATTTGTTTGGAAGCCCCACTGTCTACAAGCCAATAATCACTTCCATGAGTAATGTTACCTGTGAGAGCGGAGATCAAAACATATTCATCCTCGCTTAAAGAATCTTCACTTTCATATCTGGTTCTCTTTGATGAAGGTTCATCATCCTCTGCAGCATGAGCATGATGTATTTTCTTACTTCCCTTCTTCTTGTGAGAGCTACTTTTGTTCTTAGGACAATCTCTAGAAAAGTGTCCTTTTTCATCACATGTATAGCAAATGTACTTAGACTTATCTCTAGGCTTTCTTGAGTTATACCTATGATGAGAGTACTTACCTCTGTGATGGCTGGATTTGGATTTCTTGGATTGTACTGTGAGAGCTTGATCTTCACTTCCCATATTTTCTTCTCGAGCTGCTATCCAAGATTCTTCTTGAGAGCATTCTTCCCATAGTCTGCTGAACTTGAACAACTTATTTCTAGCAAAGATCCCTTGAATGAAAGAGTCCCATGTCCTAGGGAGACCATTCAAGGTGGTCATCACAATTTCTTCATTCCCCACTTCTTTATCTACTGCTTATAAATGTTCCTTGATCTGAGAAACCCTTGTGAAGTAAGACTGGACGGTCTCTGCATTCTGGATCTTCACATTCTTTAGTTGATTCCTTAGAGTCATTTTTTGGTTTATGTTCTTCCCTTCAAACAATTTGGTTAGGGCATCAAACATAGCTTTACGTGTCTTGAGAGAGGACACCTATGGGATGAGGCGATCCTTGATAGAATCAGAAATTATCCTCTTTGCCATGACCATCTTCTTCTTATGTAATTCCTTAGCCTCATCTCCCTCTAGAACTGGAACCTCCTCATGGATGTAGGAGTCTAACTCATTTTCTTCTAGGACCAGGGAGATCCTATACTTCCAGGCTCGAAAGTTATCAGCTCCCTCAAGTTTTTCATCAAGTTTGGTATGATGAGACATCTTAATTGAGAACCTCAAATGGAAATACAAAATATTTAGATCTTACCAGGTCAAGATGTCGGATCTAGACTTGGAGCTGAAATCCTGCAATATTAGATTAGGAGCAAATTAGGGTTTTGCTTTTCCAAAGTTCTGTCCACCCAAATGCCTTGAAATTTATCCCTAACTTTGATTTTGGGGAGGAGATCAATCCAGGCCTAGGCTCACTGAAAAATTCCTCTTCTGTGAAAATCCCTAATTTTTGGCAGAAGTGTCGGGTCCAAAACTGAAAAACCTCAGAATTGGATTCTGCTTCAACAGAAAGATGTGCCCTAAGGAGGAGAGTTATTCCACCTTACTTTTGCTAAAAATATGTGGAGGAAGATCCATAAACTAGGAAGCCCTAGTTCCCGTAGCTGCACAGTGTATTCTTCTCAGGTTAGCTATGATACCATGTTAGTTTTTCAACATTAAGCTAGCATTATTAGGATCTTTAACTGAGAGAATAACAAGCACAACAATAAAACACAAGAGACAATGAACACAGTGTTTTTCCTCAGGGAAACCATAAATGGAGAAAACCTCGCAACTTCCTCAGAAATAGAATCAGCACCAAAATAGAAAATCCCAATATAGTAAGTGATCTCCCGATAGCAGTAACCTTCTTCTTATCTAGCCCCAGTGAATTCTTCTTCCTCAACTATGCGTTACACTTGAGTGTGTATGAGTTGTGTGATAAATAGAGACTCCAGTTCTCTATTTATACTAATATCGGCATGACTAAAACCCTACTAGGGCCGACCTATACTAGGAGAGTCTAATAATCCTAGTGCCCTGAAACTACGGGGACTTTAACCCTTAGACAATCAGAGGGTTACCCACTATGACTTGACATGACTTGTTTACATTATAGATCCTCCCGATCGGAACATCGGGGCATGACAACATGACTCAATTACATAATAGATACATCCTGGAATAAACATCGGGTTACAAGACATAAGATACATAGATGAATACATTCTGAATTTACAAATGCATTAACAGTAATAGTAAAGAAAAATGGAACTTGGACATTGTCCACTCAGTTGTGTGTGGATCAATGTCAACCACTTTGTTATACACCTGAATGGCACCTTTCCATCCGAGTGCCGACATCCCTCATGTTGGCACACAAAAGGACATCTATGGATTGAGGTTTTCCCATAACACTATAGCTTGGATTATTATACAATACATTCCTCCTCCATCCAGTGGTTTACTTTTCCTTTTTTAGATATGTCAAGCCATATCCGCGACTCTATCCTTATGCAACTCACGGATCATCCACGAGTGTTGTTGTTTGCAAGTCGCGGATGGATGTATCCGTGGGTTGCCCTTATAGAAAGTCATGGATCATACGTGAGTTGTTCTTCTACATACCCGCAGATGCCTATCTTTGACATTTAAAAATAAAACACGCATTTATCTGAGATTAGTTAATTATTTACCTTAATCCTCTTAACTGTCTCAACCTCCTCAACTTTCGAAACTGCCTTATTTCTTCCATATAAATACAGGCCTTGGGGAGGGTGTTGGATATACTTTTGGAGAGAAAAGTCATGCTGGTGGATTGTATACAGAAGTATTTGGAGTAGTGGAACTCATAATCCTTTGGTTGCAGAGGAGTCCTTGTCTCAGGCGTTGGGTTGTAATCTGAACTATTTCCATTGTTGATAATAAAGAGAATCCTTCTTCCATATGTGTTTCATGTATCTTGGTTTGATAAATATTTATGTTTATGCATCTTATATGTGATTTATCTAACCTTCTTATATATATATGAATCATCTTGTATCTGGAATATTGTTTCTTGACAGGTGAAAGAGGAGCAAGCTTGAAGACTATGGAGGTAAAGCAGAGTGGAAGTGGACTAGCAAGGATCAACATTCGTTAATCGAGTAAGTCTTTCTAATCCTCCTATTTCCTTTAGTGCACTTTAGAGTCAATTGTCTGCAAGTTGATTGAGTATGTTGGTAACCCCAGACCTATGGTTATTAGGTGTGTAATCCTGTACAACACACTTCCTTAAACGATATGTCTATTATGTTTCTTTTATTGATGAATACTCTCATAAGAATTGGATATATTTCTTGAAAGGAAAATATGAATTATTTGAAAAGTTCAAATATTTCAAGGCTCTTGTGGAGAATGTCTCTCAAAAGAAGATCAAGACCTTGAGATTAGATAATGGACGAGAATTCACTTCAAATGAATTCAAATACTTATGTAAATAATCTAGGATTAATAGGGAGCTTACTACACCCTAAAATCCTCAACAGAATGGAGTGGTAGAAAGAAATGATAGATCTATTATGGAATTAGTCAAATCCAATATCAATGATAAATATCTACCCATGAATTTATGGGTTGAAGCATCAAGGACTACAGTCTATGTGCAGAACAAAATATCCCACAATTCTATTGGGAACAAAAATATAGAAGATATGTTTACTGGCAAGAAGCCTGAAGTCAACCACCTAAATATATTTGGTTTTCTTAGCTACTTACATGTTCCCAATGAGAAAATATTAAAGTTAGACCATTTAGGAAAGAATGGAATGTTTGTTGGATATAGTGACCAATCAAAAGATTACAAAATCTATATTCTAGGATTTCGTCAGATTGAGATCAACAAACATGTCACATTTGATGAAGATGCATATTTTAGTAAATATAGGAAGGCCCATGTAGATGAATATCATGAAGAAGAGTAAGAACCTCCTTGAATTGCAAAATCTAGTAGACCACCAGTTAGATATGTCGAAGAAGAACCTATACCAGAATATCATGACATGGGATAACCTCAATTGAACAATGGAGACAACCTATGAGATGACTTGAACAAAGAGAGGACTAGCTTTGGCTCCTGGTATCATTCGAGAAGCATAAAGATATGGTGCACAAGAAGGAAGCAAGAGGCCAACACTCATTAGAGGAAATTTGGGGTCTAAAATGGGCCTTATAAGAAAACGTGCCAAAATAAGTTTTTGTGAGTTGGAATTCAAGAACCAATAGAATTTCTATAAAATAAGTCAACCATAATGGTTGAATTTA
>LPNX010840821.1:1712489-1733225 GCA_001517045.1 Pseudotsuga menziesii | reverse complement strand
AATATTATTTTATTATTTTAACTATTATTTTATTATTTTGACTATTATTTTATTATTTTCCTTAGGAGGCCCATTTTAGACCCCAAAATTCCTCTAATGCTACTCCAACTATGTAGCATTAATTTCCAACCTTGTTGATGAAGAACCCACACATTTTTAAGAAGATTCAAAAAAGAAGGAATGGATGGATTCCATGATCGAAGAATATCAATATATCTTAAAGAATTACTTTTGGGAATTAGGTAAAATACTAAAATATAAATTAGTAGTCTCTTCAAAATGTATTTACTAGACAAAGCACCCAGCAGATGGCAATATCAAAAATTTCAAAGCAATATTTGTCACATGAGGATTCTCTTAGAAGGAAGGGATTGATTATGAAGAGACTTTCTCACCAGTAGCAAGATATACTTCAATCAAAACTATTATTTCCTGGGCATCCAAGATGAAATGGAATTTACATCAAATGGATGTAAAGACAACCTTTCTAAATGGTTTCATAGAAGAGAAGGTGTATATTGAACAACCTCCAGGTTTTGAGACACGTGACAAGAAAACCAATGTTTGTAGACTAAATAAAGCACTATATGGATCGAAGAAACCACCAAGAGCATGGTACATAAAAATTGATGGCTACCTGATGAGCTTGGGATTTACCTAAAGTAAAGAAGATTCCAACCTTTACTATAAGGTTGTATGTGATGAGACCATGATATTACTACTATATGTAGATGATATATTTTTGATAGGAGAGGATAATCTCATCAGTGAATGTAAGAAAAAGATTTCTACAAAATTTGAGATGAAAGACCTTGGTAAGATACATTACTTCCTAGGTCTCTAAGTATGGAAGTTCCTAGATGAGATTTTCCTAAACCAAGGAAAATATGCAATTGAGATACTAAAGAGATTTGGGATGTTGGATTGTAAAGAAATGAACACTCCAATGGTGAAAAATATGAAGCTCATGAATGATGGATCTTCAGAGAGAATAGATGTCACGCTATATAGACATATTATTGGATCATTGATGTATTTCAAAAATACAAGACCAGATATATGTTTTACTGTAAATACATTGAGTCAGTATATGATGGATCCCATACATGTTCAGCTAGTGGAAACAAAACATGTGATGAGGTACTTAAAGGGACATTGGATTGTGCCCTCATATATGAATTGATTCCGAGTTCAAATTGTGTGGCTATACTAATTCATATTGGGCAAGAAGTGATGAAGAAAAAAATAGAACTTCATGATATTGTTTCAGTTTGAGATCATGTGTGATCTCATGGCTTAGTATAAAGTAGACCGGTGTTACACATAGTACAACTGAGGCCAAATATATTGCAACATGCTCTCGCTATAGTGAATTAGTATGGCTAGTGTGTTGAATGAATCTGATAGTACTTATTGATTGAGCTAGGACTTGGGGCATGAATACAGTAGCACAAGTTATTGGAAGGATTGTTTAATGTTGAGATGGATGCAACTAATATTTATTGTGATAAACAGAGTTGCATCAAGATGACACAGAACCCATCATTTTATGATAAGTCAAATTATACAGATATAAAGTATCATTACATTTGGGATATGGTGTAGAGAGGAATTGTAAAGATCTAGTATGTTCCTACACATGCACAAGTTGCATATGTGTTGACTAAGCCTATATCTCATGTGAAGTTTGAATATTTTCAATACAAGCTTGGTGTAGTATAAAAGGACCTCCTTGGAAAGAGGGAGTGATGATGAGATCATTATGATGATGATATGGAAGTGGTATGCCAATAAAGAGAAGGCCAATAAAGTTTATTTATGAGTGTGCTTGTGGATGTCATTGTGGCATTACATTCATTTATAGATGTTGTGGTCCTGCATTCATTTGAGGACGTTGTGGTACTACATTCATTTGTGGATGTTGTGGTCTTGCATTCATTTGCAGACATTGTGGTCCTACATTCATTTGCAAATGTTGTATTACTGCATTGATTTACAGACGTTGTGGTCCTACATTCATTTGGGGATGATGAGATTCCAACATTCTTATGTTGTGGGTAATTCCACATTAATTTGTCGATGTTGTGTTGTGTTTGCATATGTGGCATTGCAGGTGATGCTCATGATGATGTGACGAGATGTGATGTGTTCGTGATATGATGTGTCGAGATGTGATGCTTCATGATGATGATGTTCCATGAATGATGACAATGTTTATTTAGTTGTGAGAAATTTCTATGACGTATATAATTACTAGTCAGTTGTACAGATGTATTGATGTGTTATAGAATACCTTCCTTGTTAAGAGGGAGTGTTAAATAAATGTAACCATGGAAGATATTCTATTTTGTATTATTATTATTATTTCCCCTTTCAGAGATGTCATTCCTTCAATTAGGGATTTTATTGTTGTATTTTTTTAAGTAAAATATTGATGTAAAACCTACGTTGTAAGTCGGGTCAGTAGTACACACAAAAGTATTATTAAAATGTAATTTTGAGTGTCCCAAGGCAAGTTGGCCTTGTTAGCAAGGAAAATTCAGACTTGTTGGTTTATTAGTCCTATGAGCTTATTAGTATAAATAGGAGAGGCGTATCCCTCATTTGGACATGGTGTGCACTCAAGCAAGTTTGCTAGAGAGAGGATAAACAATCCATTTAAGGATAAGGAAGTAGTATAGTATTATTTCTTGGGTATTACACTATACTTGGTTGAAGTATATATTGAGTAATTTTTTTTTTGTTTTCTCCCCCATGATTTTTCCCAATATAAATATTCATGTTCTCTTTTCTATTGTGCTTTTTGTTCTTTCAGTGATCCTTTTTGTTTTAGCATAACAAATTTTAAATAAATTTTAACATGTTCCAGATGTACTATTGCCATGATTTTTAAATATGAACATTGCTACCTTTAAAATGTACAAATCCCCATGATGCAATAGATGTGTTGTCATTGAACATAGGGGGATCCCATAAGATAGGGAGTGCTAATGACTCTCCCTACTTAGTTTGAGGCCATCCCTTATATGATTGAAAGGGATGGCCTCAAACTAAGACTGTCTAGGAGAATTGTAATGTACTAAGTCTGGTGTACATACTTGAACACTTTAATTCTGTAATTTTTTCTTAAATATTTCTGAAATTTAAGGGGTCCACATAGAGCCTTCTCGGATTGGAAAAAACAAGGGTTTGTTCTGGAAGATTTTGCAGAGGACAAGAGTGATCAATGGGAAGCAAAAAAAGAGATGTTAGAAATTGAATTTAATCTCCCCTAACACATTTATATCTGGTTCCATTTATGTTTCAGAATCTGTGCCACGGAAACCTACTACCACGCTTTTGGGTAGCCAAACCGTGCAACTAAGGAGAGTAGTTCTGCCTGTTTCAACCAGAGGCTTCGGGAAACCTGCAGAGGTTTGTTACAGACTTAATTTAATATATAAAATGTATTTATACAATTTACTGAGGTTATGGAAGGTTAGAAGTGTTTTGGGTGAATTTGGGGATTTTTGGTAATTTTGGTCAAGAGAAACCCTGCGCAAAGGAGAATGCAAAAGAGTGGTAAAAACCAAAACAAAAATGGTTATAGAGATTGATATGGTAAGGTGGGTCTGTTACTGACCTGAAGGAACTGACAGAACTCATTTTGGGTTTAGAGAGCCTATTTTGCATCAATTTCGGTAAAACTAGTTATTAAAAACTAGTAATCTAGCTAGGGTCTTAAAAGAACTATTAAATAATCTTAAATAAAATTTTGTGAAACCTGAGATTTATAAAAGAGATAAATATGAGATATATGAACATGAATACTTATTTTAATCCCTTCCCCATCATAAAATATTCATTACAACACTCGTATTCACTCAACTCCCCCATACACTGATAAAATAGGAGCTTTTTATGAAACTGAGATAATATTATTTAGGGTATGAGATATATACACCTGATAAATGTAATTTTTATAATATTCTGACACTATATAACAGAAATAACATTATGTACTTACCATTACAAAGAGGCTTCCAAAATTAAGGGGCAGGAGGCCCGAATCTTGACCAGCAAGGGGCTGTGAGCATAAGTGAAGCATGGAATTCACTAGAACTTGACCTGAAATTGATGGAGGCTGTAATATACTTCTAGAATAATATTAAATGGCTTACATTAGCACCCCATAGACCTGCAATATATAGAAAGGGAGATGGAAGAGAAGGGAGGAGGGGTTTGGGGATCATCACCCAATGGTCTGAGGAACAACACTCAAAGAGTATGTTCACATAGCATAAACACAATATAAAATAATAAAAACTAAGTCAATGGGGTCAAATTCACCTGTAATAGAGTGTTGAGTGACCTTCTTAGCAAGTGAGGATCCAAGGTGACCTGTGAGAGCAAGTCAACCCTCAACAAACCCTAACCCTAGCCACATAGGTGCCTCCTTTGGGGAATTTAGAAAGTAGGACCATATGGAATTGTTTCCAAGTTCAAATCCTCCTTCATAATTATAAATTGTGCCCTCTCTTAGTCAAAAGTTGCTTCTTTTGAGTTATGACACCTTTTTGCTTTTCCAGACTCATAAGGAAACTGTTCTTTCCTTCTTTTCTCTTACTTCTTTTCTGAGCTCCATAAGAGGCAACTGTGCCCTCCTTTGAAAAACGTGCCTACTTTATCCTTGACTTATTTTTTCTTGCTTTTAGGTACTTTCTTCTTTGTTTCCTATGACAGCTTTTGTCATGGTGTTTCCTCTTTCCTTCCTTGGCTAGTAGACTTGCCCAATGCGCCCCACCTAACTAGGCAGCTTATTTACACTTCATTAATTAGCAATAGTAATTAAAATAGAAAATAAAACTTAGATACATGCCTTACTTAATTAATTATTACAAAATTTCCCTAGGGAGCATGATTAATGTCAAATTGATCCCCTCCTAGGAGTCCAGTATGGTCAAAACTTTAATGGCCACTTTGAGGGGACATGACAGTCCTCCCCTCCCAAATCTACTTGTCCTCGAGAAAAAGAAAAGCTGGATGCTATAAGAACTGCTCACCCTCCCAAGTGGCATCTTCACTGGGCAAGCCTTTCCATTGTATCAAATATTATTTTACTATTCTGTTCCTTAATTTCTTTTCTCTGTTCATCAGCACTTTCTCCGGCACCAAGACCAAGTGGCCTTCATCATCCAATGGTGGAAGTTCTTCAGAAACCACTACTTGTTGACCCACTACCTTTTTTAGACAAGAGACATGAAACACATTATGGATTTTGCTGCTTGCTGGCAAATCCAACTCATAAGCTACTTCCCCAACTCTTCTGTTAATTTTGTAGGGACCATAAAATCTGGGTTGAAGTTTTGCTGCCCCGTTCTTCTTCAAGGAATATTGTCTATAAGGTTGTATCCTTAAATACACTAATTCTCCCACCTGAAACACTCTGTATATTATGTGCTTATCTGCAAAAATCTTCTGCTGATTCTGTGCCCTCTACAAATTTTCTTTCAATGCCCTTAGAATGTCTTGGTTGTCCTGCAACCAATCTTTAGCTTTTTGTGCCTTACAGTCTCCAAATATTAAGTCTACAAAATTTGGAGCTTCATACCCATATAAAGCCATAAAGGGAGTCATTCTGATAGAAAGATGAAATGTGGTGTTGTAGCAGAACTCACCCAAGCTCCTTGCTGTCCCATAACATAGTTACGGAGGTATCCCTCCAGCCATTGGTTCACTCTCTCTGTTTTCCCATATGTCTGGAGGTGATAGCTTGTACTCATGTTCAGATTTGTCTCAACTAGACCAGAAATGTCTACCAAAAGGCACTAGTAAACTTACTATCTCTTTCACTGATTATGACCTTGGGCATCCCATGCAATCTGAAGATATCCTTAAAGGATAGTGCAGCAACCTCACTTGCTGAAATGGTGGATACTATTGCAAAGAAATGTGCATAATTTGTCAACCTATCAACCACTACAAAAATACTATCTTTCCCTTGTGACTTTGTCAACCCCGTCATAAATTCCATTGATACACTTTCCCATTTTTTATCCGGAATCAGGAGAGGCTGGAGGAGTCCAGTAGGGTGTGAGTGTTCAACTTTGTTGTGCTAACATGCAGAACATTCCTTCACATACATGAGTACATCATCTTTAAGACCTTTCCAAGTAAATCTCTCCCTTACCTTACGGTAAGTCTTCAGAAAACTAGGGTGACCAGCCACTGGTGCATCATGTGCAGCTCCTAAGATTTTCCTCTTTAGTGCAGATCCTGGCACTAAGAAAATTCTGTTTTTGTAATAAATGAGGTTCTCATGGAATTTGTACTCTTCATTCTGGTTCACTCCATCCAACACATCACATGCAAACTGATCTTCAGAGTATTCTGTAGCCAGTTGGATCTTCCAATCCTTACATATTTGCAGCAAAGAGAATGTGGCCCAATGGGAGAGTGCATCAGCCACAACATTGATTTTTCCCTTTTTATACTCAATGTCAAAATCAAAAGATTGAACTTTACTCACCCATTTTTGCTGCTTGTCATTGAGTTCCTTTTGGGTAAGGAAGTGTCTAAGACTATTGTGATTAGTCTTCACAATGAACTTACCTCCTACCAGGTATTTCCTGAATTTGGCCAAGGCATGCATGATGGCCAGCATCTCCTTATCATATATAGAGTACAACCTTTCATGTGGCTGTAATTTTCTGCTCTCAAAAGTAATGGGATGGCTATCTTGCATTAGGACAGCCCCAATTCCTAACCTAGAGGCATCACACTCCAACACAAAAGGTTTAAAAAAATCTGGTAAGGAAAGTACTGGACAGCTGCTCATTACTTCTTTTATTTTCTGAAAATATTTTTCAGCCTCCTCACTCCAACTAAATGCACCCTTCTTAGTCAAATTTGTCAAGGGTGCAATGTACCGAGAGTATCCTTTAAAAAATTTGCGGTTGTAGTTACATAGGACAATGAAACCTCTCAACTCAGTGAGTTTCCTTGGGTTGGCTCATTCCAATATGGCCTTTATTTTTTTTGGATCTACCGTTAACCCCTTCTTTGTAGATCACATGGCCCAGATACAATAGTTCTGTCATACCAAATTCATAGTTAGACATTTTGGCAAAAAATGACAGATCTGCAAGCATAGTAAGTACCTCCTCCAAGTGTTGTAAATGCTCTTCCCATGTCATACTGTAGATCAAAATATCATCAAAAAACTCAAGGACATACTTACATAGTTGTTTGCTGAATACCTTATTCACGCATGACTAAAAAGTTGATGGTGCATTAGTGAAGCCATATGGCATGACCAGAAATTCAAAGTGGCTAAAATGACAGCGAAAGGCTGCCTTTTGTATGTCTTTCTCCCTCATTCTGATTTGATGGTACCCTGATCGTAGATATATTTTGGAGAAAAACTTGTCCCCATGCAGCTCATCCATCAACTCATCAATTCTAGGAATCGGGTACCTGTTCTTTATTGTCTTTTTGTTCAAAGCTCGGTAATCTATACACATTCGGAGTGTCCCATCCTTCTTCTTCACTACAACCACTGAAGAAGCAAAGGGGCTAGAACTTGGTCTGATGAGGCCCAAATCAAGGAGCTCCTTGATGGCCTTCTCAATTTCATCCTTGAGTCTCTTTGGATGCTTATAGGGGTGTATTTTGATTGGAAGTGTACCAGCTTCCAACTCAATCCTATGTTCAATACCACGGTCTGGTGGCCTGCCATGTGGAAGGTCTTCAAAAAACCTCTTATGCTTCTGCAACAATTTTTTTATGTCTTTGGTCCGAGAGGAAACTTTGGCAGTTGTTCCCTCAGTGGTGATTTGGCATTCAACATCCCACTCAATGTCTCCATGCCTCATAACAGATCTCATACTTTTTGCATAAATTACTTGGATGGGATAAGTATTCATACCTTTCAATACCACTAATTTTCCTTCAGCATCCTTGAAACTTATTTGTGGTATCTGGTAATCTACAGAGTGCTCTCCAATAGACTACAGCCATTGCACTCCCAACACCATGTTGGTGTCTGCCACATTGACAACATAAAAGTTGTCTTTCACAGTATAGTCACCTATGTTGTAGATCTGGGATCCATCGATTTCACTCCATGGTATGGTTACCAGGAATGACCACCGTGAATCCTTCAAAGGACTCAGTAGGTAATTTTCTCCTCTCCACCAGGGCCAAATCAATGAAATTATGTGTGGAACCCCCATCAACAAGAACTGTAATTTTCTGCCCCTGCAGAACTCCCTTCAACCTTAAAGTGTGGAACCTAGGAACTCCACTGAGCACAACAATTTTGCTGTTGTTTTGATGAGGCTGCTCCTCTTCTTCAGCTATTTCATAATCTCCATCCCCCAACTTAGCTTCTTCTACCCCTTCTTCATCACTTCCAGAAAATACTTCAATATAATGGGAATTTCCTTTCACACATTTGTGACCGGGAGCCCACAGTTCTTGGTAGGAAAAACACAGTTTCTTCCTCCTCAATTCATCCCTATTCTTATTGGAATAGTCTCTCTTCCCAGAGGCAGGAAAGTTTCTTACAGGAGGTTTTTGGTTCTGAAATTTATGTGGTAGGGAAGGTCTGGGAGGATATTTGGTTCTCGATATTACATCTTGTAGGTCTCTAGTCCTGCTCATAGCTTCCTGCAAAGTGGTAGGTCGGTAGGAATTCACCAACCCCTTCAACGGTTTAGCCAGTCCTTCTGTAAACAAAACAATCAGCATTGATTCTGATATGTCAGTGACCATTACAACCACCTTTTGGAAGTTTGAGATGTATGTTTTTGGAGTTCCAACCTGTCTTATGTGTGCCAGATCCCGGAAAGAGATGTCAGGATCCCTTTTGTCAAATCTTTCTATTAATTTTATGGTGAATTCCTCATAGGTGATTACTTGGTCATGGCCTAATGTTTTCATGCCATGAAACCACCATTCAATGGCCTCCCCATCAAGATGTAGGGATTCCAACTTAATGGCATCCCTTTTTGCCATAGGATTCAGCTGGAAATATGTATCCATTTTCTAAATCCAAGAGCTCACCAAGAAATTTGAAGTGCCATCAAAATATGGCAAGGTGATTTTCCCTATGGCATTCTTTAATTCATAATTCTGATATGAATTCCTTGCAGCCCCTCTTGGATGCCCCCTAAATTGAGTCTCACAGAAATCTTGGAATGGCAGAGCCCTTCTACATTTCTCACTCAAATATTGGTAGACAAAAAAAAATTCTTCCCATGTAGCAATGGTTTCAGCCTGGGCTTCAGGATCTTCTTTAGGGGTTTCTACAAATTTGGGCATGGTAGGTATTGGATGCAATTTTGGTTCCTCTCTAAATTCAAGTGGACTATTATGAGGCCTAGTCTTGGAAAAAACACTCCCCCCCATGACCTTTCTTTCTTCATATTGGGAGCCAATACTGCTCTCTTCCCCGTCTTTCACTCCTAGTTGTTTAGCCAAGAATTCTCCGGTGTCTTGACCAGACTGTATGATGTTTGTGGATATGTCTTGCAGACCTCTCAGCATGTTCTTAAAAAAATTATGAAATTCATATTTTTCATCCCTTTCTTCATGAAACCTCCTGTTTGTGCCAGAAATTGTTTCCAGGCCACAAAGAAACAAGCCAACACAATTTCAAATATTCAATCAAAAAAAACTAGGGTTTAGGGTTTTTGAAAGTTTTTCTTGGTTATAAAGTTTGGTGACTGAATGGAATACATTCATAAGCCAAGAAGGAACTAAATCATAAATAAATAACAACAAAGATGCATAATATAATCACCATGTACCAACAGAATATAACCTTGAAGTTCATTCACAACTGACAAGCATTACAAGCAAAGAAACCATAAACCAGTAATGAATTTATCAATCATGTAACTAAACAAGCTAAAAATGAAGCCAAAACACAAGCTGAAGGGTAATATGGATCATATATTTCATGATTATGTTCATCAAATACACATGAGAGTTAAGTACTTAGCTCATAAACAAGTCAAAGACCTCCTTAAGCCAGCCAAAAATCGAAACCCTTGTTCCCTTTCTGATCTTCCTAAATATTGTTTTTCAAAAAAATCAGTTAGGGTTTAAACCCTAACTGTTTTTGGCCTACTCATCGATGGGATAATGTCAAAATTATAGTTTACAAAATAAATTATTTCTTCAAAAAATACATAACAAATAACTGCCTAACTAACATTACTCAAAGGTCTTTGGCAGATTCTGCCAATAAGGCTATTCCATCTAAAGCTTGGGCCTTTTTCCTGGCTTTCTGCTGCTCAGCTTCCATATCTGTGATCCTTCTTGTAAGCTCCTTATTCTGCTGCTGTAGGCTTTTGATAGTCAACTTCAATTCTGCACACTGTAAATCTGTGCTTCTTTTCCTTTTTAGGGCCTCCTTGGAGACTGCAATAAGCTCTTGGTAATGATCATTTACTTCCTCTAAGTCCTCCCGGAGTCTTCTATTAGCTAGTATTAAACCATCATTAGTTTCTTGCATGTACTCCATTTGATGCTTATACTGTTTGATGGTTCTTTGCAAATTCTCCTTTTCTGAGTCAAAAACCTTGCCTGCTGTTGTATTCTGTAGCTCACTAGGCAGCCATGGGATATTCAGTTTTCTGAAGATGTCATCATCCTCAGGAAGCAGATCTGTAGACACAACATGAACATTTGGATTTTCTTGATTGTCTGCTTCATCAGGTGCATTTTCATCCATTGACAACTTATTTTTGGAATAAGAAGCTTCCATTTCTTCTTTCTGCTATTCATTCAACATTTCACCTCTTAATTGCAAAAACACAGCTGATAGTTTAGTTTTGGTGAGGATAGACTCTTCTACTGTCTTCAATGGTTTCTTTCCTTTGCAATCACCTTTGCTAGATTCTATCTTTTCATCTGAAGAAGAAGTGTAAAGCACAGTTACTGCTTTTGTGTTTAACTTAGGGTTTAGAAGCTTTTTCATGTTCAGTCTCAATTTGTTTTTGGGCCTAGTTTTAGGTCTCCATCCTAGGGAAAGATCTCCCACCATCTTCAAAGTTTTTCCTTGATGCATAAATGTGGAAAACTCCATAGCTTTAACCTTGATCTTCTTTTTCTTTGGCGTGACTGTTTTATCTTCTTGACTGGAGAACTCCTTATGTGTGCCAACCCTAGTTTCAACATTGACAGTCACCTCATCTCCTTCCAACAAATATCCTTCATCTTTAGATAGAATGGTGATTGGGCTTCTTTGCTGGACCTTAGCATCCTCTTCATTTACTGCAACTTTCTCTGTGACAACAATTTTTTCATCTATAAGTGCCTCTGCTGGTGCTTTAATTTGCACAGGCTGAGTTTCTTTTTCAATAACCTGCAAACCTTTTCCCTTACTGTCAATTGAAGGATGCTGAGATTCAACATCTTTCTTTGAAGGTTTTGACACTTCCTCGAGTTTGACACATTCTTTATCTTTAGACTTGACTTTTTGCCCTAATTTTGTAATTAGGGTTTGTCCCTTATCCACATGCTTTTTGGTAGGCTGTTCTTCCTGCTTGATTTGGAACCCAGACCAAAAGAGAAAGAAGTCCCATGTCTTCCCTTCTCTTTTCAGAATAGTACTGATAATAAGCTTGATCAATCCATGATGGAAGATGGACTGTGCAGTGTGGTTATGATGTTCCTTGACTCTACTTGACATTTTCTGTAAAATCTTCAACAAGAAGAAGGGGAGACTCATCCTTGATTCACCAGCCAGGTGCTGTAAGAACCTAAAATGATACTTGAATACAAAAGCATACCTCCCTTCATAGGTAATGTAGCTTTGTAGGACTTTGATGGGCTCCACCCATTCAGCTCTAAAATTTTGGATGAGCACTCCTTTGCTCCAGTATGGAATAATGCCAGGTAAAGGATACCTTTGGGCATTGAAGGTAAAAGGCACCTTTTTGAACCACGACTCTCCTTCATTTCTGACTCCTATTGCTTCAGCCACCAACTCCACAGTCAATTTGAACTTCGGAGTCTCAAATGATACCATATCTTGGCTATAACATTTAGCAAATTTATGAGAGACCTCGGTGTTATAGCCATCAATCTTCTTAAAGAAATCCAACCATCCAGCATTCTCAAAAAGCTCTGCACAACCTGGAAACTTGTCAATCCAATTCAGCTCAGTAGGCTCAGCCCTATTGTTCTTCCCACTTTTCTTCATTTGCTTTCTAATGGCTGAATTCTGTGTAATTTTAAGACCCTATTAATGACCTAACAACCCTTTTCCCTCAAGTTTTTTTTTAGAGTTTTGACAGTCAGCTTTCTTTGAATCTCCTTGGTTGTTTTCTCTTAATTTTTAACAGTCTATTTCTATTGTCAATGCAGGAAATGTTTTGCACTAGGATTTGGGTAATTTAGGTCAATAGAGTACCAAAGATCTTTAACCAAGTTGCTTCTGAACTTAAATAACATCCAATATGCTCAACTAAATGCTAGACCACCTCTGGAATGCATAGAGACATCAATGTGTTGTGATTCTACAAAAATAGCACCCTTGGCTCCTTCTAATGCCACTAATGAGCTATCTCTTTGCAATAAGGATTCTGCATTAGTGCTCTCAACTGCTCGCTTCTTAGATTCAGATTATGATTGTTTAACTAGGAGATGAGATGATATGAGAGTAATCTTATGTGTGCTAACTTTCTGCTTCAACTGACCTTCAGCACAAAACCAATCAACCTCTGGAACATACTCGAACAAGGTCTGCATGCAATTGACATGCTCAGCTAACTCATTGCATTGATTACAGGTAACAAATAAATCTGTGAAACCCTGGTCGCCACAAACAATACAGATCTTCACCCTACCATATTTGCTGGTATTTGTCAGGGAAATTGTTCAATGTAATTGTTGTTTTTCAATTTATCACTTGCCAAAACATCTAAAACCTTTTAGACTGATATCTGATCGTTGAGATCTTGTTAACAACATGGATTAAAGTTTTCCTTAATCAATTTTAACATAACAAGCCTTAATGGAAAAACCCCCAATTTAGCAGCCACGATCAAGTTTACTTAGAATACCTCACTCCCGGCCTGCTGCAGACATTTAAAATTAATCCTTGGACTATCTAACTATCGAATTTAACTGTCCAAGTGTCTTCAAGTCTTCAGTTTGCTTCCAACTGGCACGCTGTGAAAACCCTAAATTCCCTCTGTAATTGCAAATTCTGGATTTTTAGCAGTTGTCTTTGTTCCACTTTGCCTCCAGCTTCGTAATGCATATGT
Organism: Pseudotsuga menziesii; assembly: GCA_001517045.1. Lineage (NCBI taxonomy): Eukaryota > Viridiplantae > Streptophyta > Pinopsida > Pinales > Pinaceae > Pseudotsuga > Pseudotsuga menziesii. Next base: position 1,719,966 of record LPNX010840821.1, on the reverse strand, counting down.
GGAGAACCTATTTCCCATCAATCTTGGCTCATTCCTCTACCTGTCATGATACGCCGAGCCCTAACTTCTGACAACCATGATCTCTTTCATGTCATAAACACACCTGTTTGCATGATTATTTCTGATGAAACACATATCCAAAACTGTTTACACATGTGATTAGTCATCCAGGAGAGAAATCATGGGAAAATTTGGTGAAAAAACGACAAAATTAGTGCCTGCGATATTCTTGTAGCGCCGCAATGTAAAATTTTAGCCGTTGCACTACAAGAATGTTTCAAAATCAAATTTGGCACTTTTTTAGTCATTCATTCCATTTTAAATAAGGTTTATATGGTAAACCTTGCTCTTAGAGTTTATTTATGAAACCTTTAATCAATATAAATCCTATAGAACCCTTCAAGACCTAAGGAAACAAAAAATAATAAAAATCTAAAGGAAAAAATCAAAATTTCACTTTAAACCAAAATTTCATGAAAGTAAGTTAATGAGCAAAATTAAAACAAAAATCACAAGAAAAATATAAAATTTAAGAAAACAAGTTCATGACTTAACATCTGGCTCCAGCTGCGGGATGAAGTCCTCCCTGTGAGGCTTCAAAAACTTGTAGACCAGTGCCTTCTTTTCGGCTACCTACTAGTCTACAAAATTTCCATTGGGTTATGGAGTCCTTATTATGCTTCACTCACACCGATATATACAATGAAAAGTGAAAATCTCCTCAAAGACTGTAAAAATGCTTGAGGAATCGTCCGTTGACTGGACTTGACAATTCCTCACCTTCTAAAGATTGCAGGACAAAAGTGTTATTTTCCAGAATCTTAGACAGTAGGAAAGGGCCAAACCAGAGGTTGTCAAATTTACCATGCTTCCCTTTTTGCTCTTTCCTGGCATCCCATCTTAAAACCATATCACCAACTGAGAAATTGTTTTCTTTGATTTTCCTGTCAAATCTGCTTTTGATCTTCAATCTGTATAACTGTGCACTTTCTTTCACTTTTTCCCTATTCTGCTGCAACTCTATCATCTCATAAATCCTTCTCTGCATATCATTTGGTTCTTCCTGGCAATGTTGAAGAAACTTCATCACTGGGATTCCCAATTGAACGGGAAAAACTGCATCTGTGCCATACACCAATTGGAAAGGGGAAGTTCCAATTGCTTTTTTGACTATTATCCTATCAGCCCATAATGCATATTTCAGCATAGAATCCCATGATCTCTTAATGTGCTTAAGCAACTTTTTGATACTCTGAATGATGTTTTTATTTGAGGATTCAACTAAACCATTACCCTGGGGATAGTAAGGAGTTGAATGCTTATGCAAGATACCATTCTTTTCACAAAAGGTTTCTATTGCCTTGGACTTGAAAGCCTTTGCATTATCTATTACTATTTTTTGAGGACAGCCAAACCTACTAAGGATATTTTCTTCCATAAATTCCATGATTACTTTGTCTGTGGCATTCCTAGTAGGGATGGCTTCCACCCATTTGGTAAAGAATTCTGTTGCAGTTAGAATCCACCTATGTTTTCCCAAGGAAGATGGATTTATATCCCCTATAAAATCTAGACCCCATTGCTGGAAAGGAGCACTTACTGCAATAGGTTTTAGGGGAAATGACATCAATTTTTGTTTGCCAACAAATTTCTGACAAGGGATACATGCTCTTACCTACTGATAAACATATGCAAACAAAGAGGGCCAATAGTATCTCGCTCTTAAAATCCTATATGTTGTTGTCTTCCAGTACTTGTGACCCCCACAAGCACCCTCATGAGATTCATAAATTACTCCTTCAATTTCAGATTTATCCAAGCATTTGAGTAGAATACCACCTGGGTCCTTCCAGAATAACTGCTCTTCTACTAGACAATACTTAGTAGCTTTAAGCTTTAAAGATCTAGCATCTTTTCTATCTAATTGCTTAGGACATTGCAAAAACAACAGAAAATACACAATGTCTGCATACCATGTGGATGCTGAGTAATAGTCCATGATTTTCTCTTTTTCCAAGATTGCTTGATCTTCTTCCCGAGCTGACTCTTCAGACATCACATGTAATCCCAGAGCCTGAAATTTTGATTTAGCCAGCAGCTTGGCTAAACCTTGTCCCTTGACTAGTTTGGTAGGTCTGATATCTACATCATACTCCATAATTTTAGCAATCCACCTGTCTCTTTTCCCTTCATTATCAGGCTTTGTTAAAACATATTTCACAGCAGCATTAGGCACAAATGAAATAACTTTAGAATGCAGAACATAGATTCTAAAAAAATTTAAATATTTTACCAGAGCATAGGCCTGTTTTTCTAAGATACTGTATTTTAGTTCAGAATCCCTGAGAGTTTTGTTGAAGAATGCAATAGGCTGCTCCAGTCCTTCCTTATTCTTCTGCAATAGAACAACTGCTATTGTATCCTTTGATGCAAATGAGAATGTAAGAAATTCTCTGGTAAAATCTGGGCTTACTAACACAGGAGCTTCAGTAAGAGCCATTTTTATTTTCTCAAATGCATTCTTTTCCTCAGTGGTCCACCTTACTTCCTGATCCTTTTTCAGCATGACTGTGATCTGTTTGATAGTCTCAGCAAAGTTTGGTATAAACCAACGCAGAAATTCGATTTTACCAATGAAAGATTGGACATCCTTTTTACTCCTCGGTAAACTTATTTTCAATATAGCTTTTACCCTTTCAGGGTCAATCCTTATACCATCAGCAGACACTAAATGACCAAGCAATTTACCTTCTTGTACAACAAAGTGTGACTTCTTTGGATTCAAGGACAAGCCAAATTTTCTACATTTCAGGAAAGTCTGCTTCAAATGCTTCAAATGTTCATCATCTGATTGTGAGAAAATAGTAATATCATCTAAGTAGATTACCACAAACTTGTCCTTTTCTTTGACAAAAGCAATATCCATAGCCCTCTGAAAAGTGGTTCCAGCATTCATTAGTCCAAAAGGCATCTTGTCATACATGAAAGTTCCCCAAGGAGTAGTGAAAGTTGTCTTCTCCTTATCATCAGGATGCATAGAGATCTAATTGTACCTTGAGAAACCATCAACCATAGAGATCCTCTGTGCCCCAACTACTTTCTGCAATATTTGCTCAATTTTAGGCAGCGGATAATTATCTTTTAGTGAAGATTTGTTCAAATTTCTAAAGTCCACACACAACCTGATTTCTCCATTATTTTTCCTAACAGGAACTAGATTAGCCACCCATCAAGAGTACCTAAGAGGTACTATGATTTTGGCATCCAATAACTTCTTTACTTCTTTTTCAATAACATGGAACAAGGCTGGATTAATCCTCCTTATCTTCTGACGAAAAGGTTTGACATTCAGTTTTAAAGGGACTTTATGATGTATTATTGTAGTGTCATAGGTTCTCAATTCCTCATAAGACCATGCAAAAACATCCACATTTTCTTTTAACAATTTAATGTACCCTCTTCTTTGTTCAGCTGTAAGTGCTTTAGAAATTTTCACCATTCTAGGCTGTTCTGCAGAACCAATGTTACAATCCACCACATTTTCTTCTGAGGACTATACAACAGGTTTTAAGAGTGTATCATATTTTGAAAATATCCTTTGCAAAGGTACCAAACCTTTTGGAATGAAATTACTTTTTAATTAAATGATTTTGTGTCCAGCAATTTCATTTTCAGCAATCTCTTCCACCTGTCCATCCTCTTCATCCTCCTCCTGATCAATCAGGGAATTAGAAAACTCATGATTAAGCTCCAGAAACCTTTTAATCTCAATGTCATCTTTGAACACTCTCCACTACTTTACATTATCAGGTACAGATGGTCTGTACCTAATTTCAATGGGATATCTCAACTGAGTGGTCTTGGGGATTCTAAAGTGTGTATCAGCCAAGGCCAATGCATCTGCAGTCTGATTATGATCTCTTGGAATATAGGTGATTTTAAAAGATATAAAATAATTTTCAATCTTGTCCCGTACCTCATTTTGATAGACTTTCAGTAAACCCTGCTTCACTTGATAGTTGTTCTTCACCTGCTGAGCAACTAATTTGGAGTCGCCAAATGCAGAAATCTGTTGAATGCCCAAATCTTTAGCAGCTTTCAAACCTAACAGCAAAGCTTTATATTCAGCAGTGTTATTCATATTAATAAACTCTAATTTATACATCAGCTTTATTGTTTCACCTCCAGGGGATATAAGGAGAACCCCTACTCCAGCGCCTTCTTTGCAAGAGGATCCATCAAAGTATAATTGCCATAGCTCATCCTCTTGTTCCTTGCTGCATTTTACTGGCTGTTGCTTTTCAACCTGTAATAAACCAGTAGTATTGTCATCCTCGCTAAATGTAACATGCAAGTACCCAGGTCCTTATCAACAACATAGAGTGGGTGGTTGGTAGGGTTCTTTTCATCTGTCACAATATAGGAAAATTGAAGCTCTCTGTATAGCCTTCTATTTTCTCCTCCAAACATAGGAATAGTAGCGTATGATAAATCCATTTGTAAGGTCCCACCAACTTTCTTTGCCCAAGACCTAGAGAGAAGTAACTCAAATTTAGGTGTAATATCAGCTACCACTACATCCATGATCACACTTTTCATGGGTAACTAACTGACAACCATGTCCTTTATTACCCCTAAACACTTCACTGCTTGGGAATCAAATGCATATAGATCATGATAGGGTTTGGTGATACTCAGACCTAAAGCCTCCATAACAGCCTTTGGCATTAAATTGTGTGAGGCTCCCGAATCTAACAAGCAATTATGTATCATTTGTTCATGGACTGTCAGGGTGATGTAGAAAGGAGGCGAAGCACCTGCTTCATTTTTAGTCTTTTCAGCCAAGGCTGATCTAATGAAAATCCTAGGGTTTTCTTCTTGCAAATTTACTGTATCAGAAATAGACTAATTACTTGTTGAATTAAACATCTTAAGAACTGATTCTTTATATGAAGGGTTTTTCATTAATTCATTTAAAGGTACAGGAATCTTTAACTTGCCTAATTCATTTTCCAGGCTGAAATTCTGAACAGTTTTATTTACCTCTTCAACCTCTGTGTTCTTCTTTTGTTTTTCTGAAACTTGTCTTTTCTCTATCACAGGATCAGATGACTGCTTAGCAGGGACAGCTGCCTTTTTCTTTGGGATTTGTACCACTTGTTTTGGACCCGACCTTAGATTCACAGTCTTCTTAAGTTCATTTTGACAGTCATCAGCAGTTACAGCAGTCATTTTCAGACCTAAATCTTCTTATGTTTCGAACATGTCAGCATCATAACATTCTGCATTTAGAAACTCTTCTTCAGTGACAAACCCCCCAGACAATCCTTCTCCAAAGTGATTCATATCTTGGTCAGTATCTTCAAAGATCATCTCATCATCAACCTCTTCTTCATCAACAACGTTAATATAAAGAGGTGGTGGCATTCTTTGGTCCTCATTTTCTCTCCTTTCCCGCTGGATATCATTGTTCCTTCGTTCTCTAGGCATGAAACGGGGAGCAAATTGTCTTCTGAATTGGTTCTGATTGTTAGGATTTCGTTCACCCTCTGGAACAGGCTTGCTAGAATTTTTCTCAAGCTCTAATTTATTTAATTTTGCAGTCAAAATTTTCACCAACTTAGCCATTTCATCAATTTTCCCTTCAGCAGAATGAGAAGCAGAGCTTCCTGGAGCTGCTTCCTTCTTTCCTTTTCTGTCATAAAGTTGTTGAGCTGTTTCCTTCTTTAGTCTATTGGATGCCAATATGTTAGATTCTACCTCCAAAGCTACATCCTGCATATTCAGTAAAGAAACAGGCCTCCTTTCTCTTAGCAGTAATGAAAATTCATGATCGAAAGCATTTGCATATGTAAGTTTTGTAGATGTTTCTGTGGGATTTATTTCTGCAGGAATTCTACTGTACATTTTATTAAACCTATTTGAAAAGTCTGCGATAGTTTCATCCTTTTTCCTCCTAAGGGCTCCAAACTCAGTTATGTAGTATGTATGGTCCTTGGTGTCACCCCATTGTCTCATGAAGAGATCATGGAGTTCTTCAATGATAGTGATTGAATTAGCAGGCAACTCCTTGAACCATTTCCTGACATCTCGATCAAGGCTCTACACGAACATTCTCATCCATACATCCTTGGCTTTAATGTTTTGGTTATCAGCATAACTAAGGAAAGCTTCCCAGTGTTCTTCAACTGTAGTTTCCCCCTGTCCATTAAACCTAGGAAAATATTTCTGATAGTCACCTCTAGGCAGTGCATTTAAAGGGTGGGGAAAAACCAATGGTGCATATCTGGCTGCAACCATCCGGTCCATCATGTCTATAGGCTGATTTTGGGCTGCCATTTTTGGACTGACTGACTTTGATGATGAAGAGGTTTGACTGGAACCTAGTTGAAAGGGGTTTTTACCTACTTTTAACTGAAAAAGAGGTATCTTACCCGGAGAGACTTTTTTATCTTTTCTGAAAGATTGTGGATCAGTGAAAACTTTGAAACTACTGTCAAGGAATATAGGATTTAACCAAGGTGAGGTTTCTTCTTCTTTTCTCAATACAACTGAATGTGATGAACCGTCCAACTGGTTAGGGTCACATAGGGAGGGTAGTGACTGAAACCTTCTAATATTTCTTGTTGTCTTCAATATCTGTTCAGGATCTGTAACACCCAACTGCAATGGTGAAGTAGGTCTGATTCTAGTTCCAACTCCCCTAGTAGCCACTGTGATAAACTGGTGAAAAGTAGCCTTAAAGATGTGCTGGTTTAAGTTCACCTATTTAAACCAGTGAAATGATAAGTATCCCAGGGAAAAATTTGTTTTCAACTTCGTTCCCCTGCAACGGTGCCAAAGATGTTTGTGCTAGAAATTGTTTCCAGGCCACAAAGAAACAAGCCAACACAATCTCAAATATTCAATCAAACAAAACTAGGGTTTAGGGTTTTTGAAAGGTTTTCTTGGTTATAAAGTTTGGTGACTGAAGGGAATACATTCATAAGCCAAGCAGGAACTAAATCATAAATAAATAAGGATAGAGATGCATAATATAATCACCATGTAACAACATAATATAACCTTGAAGTTCATTCACAACTGACAAGCATTACAAGCAAAGAAACCATAAACCAATAATGAATTTATGAATCATGTAGCTAAACAAGCTAAAAATGAAGCCAAAACAAAGACTTAAGGGTAATATGGATCATATATTTCATAATTCTGTTCATCAAATACACATAAGAGTTTAGTACTTAGCTCATAAACAAGTCAAAGAACTCCTTAAGCCAGTCAAAAATCGAACCCCTTGTTCCCTTTCTGATCTTCCTAAATACTGTTTTTCAAAAAAATCAGTTAGGGTTTAAACCCTAACTGTTTTTGGCCTACTCATCGATGGAATAATGTCAAAATTATAGTTTACAAAATAAAGTATTTCTTCAAAAAAGACATAACAAATAACTGCCTAACTAACTGTTAGGTATAACTCCCG
>LPNX010840821.1:1678038-1708315 GCA_001517045.1 Pseudotsuga menziesii | reverse complement strand
CACTCTTCAATGCACAGCAGTATCCATCAACTCCAATGCACAATACACATTATATCACAATAAATTACCAGCATATAAATGATACAACACGCAAATGATAGAAGATGTATCACGCCTCCACGCAGTGTATCACAACAATCAAATGATACAACACGCAAATGATAGCAGATGTATCAGACACGCAAATGTATCACAGCAATCAAATGATACAACACGCAAATGATAGCAGATGTATCAGACACGCAAATGTATCACAGCAATCAAATGATACAACACGCAAATGATAGCAGATGTATCACGTTCAGATTCTCCACATCAACACGCACTCGCTCACAGGATTCTCGCAGTCGCTCACAGGATTCTCGTAGTCACTCACGCAGCCAGGAGGGTTTATGCAGCCAAGAGGGCGCATAAACTACCACATTCTCCAAATCAAGAGAGCAGTGGGCAATGAGCAGCAGCTCTGAAACAAATGGACGAAGGGCAGAATGTAGGTCTGGCACCCAGACTGCCAAGACTGACAATCAAACAGGCAGGAGTTATGCTCTGATACCAGTTGTTGGTATAACTCCCGATTCGATTGTTTATTCAAATGCAAATGCCTGTATTTATACATTTCATGAGGCGGTTGATTACCAGCCTCTTCGCCTTCCTAGCTATTCATATTCCTATTATTTATTTACAATAATCCTGACGGATTATTCTAACACTAACAATACTCAAAGGTCTTTGGCAGCTTCTGCCAATAAGGCTATTCCATCTAAAGCTTGGGCCTTTTTCCTGGGTTTCTGCTGCTCAGCTTCCATATCTGTGATCCTTCTTGTAAGCTCCTTATTCTGCTACTGTAATATTTTGATAGTCAGCTTCAATTCTGCACACTGTAAATCTGTGCTTCTTTTCCTTTTTAGGGCCTCCTTGGAGACTAGAGTAAGCTCTTGGTAATGATCATTTACTTCCTCTAAGTCCTCCCAGAGTCTTCTATTAGCTAGTATTAAACCATCATTAGTTTCCTGCATGTACTCCATTTGATGCTTATACTGTTTGATGGTTCTTTGCAAATTCTCCTTTTCTGAGTCAAAAGCCTTGCCTGCTGTTGTATTCTGTAGCTCACTAGGCATCCATGGGATATTCAGTTTTTTAAAGATGTCATCATCCTCAGGCAGCAGCTTTGTAGACACACCATGAACATTTGTATTTTCTTGATTGTCTGCTTCATCAGGTGCATTTTCATCCATTGCCAACTTATTTTGGAATAAGAAGTTTCCATTTATTCTTTCTGCTGTTCCTTCAACATTTCACCTCTTAATTCCAAAAACACAGCTGATAGTTTAGTTTCAGTGAGGCTGGACTCTTCTACTGTCTTCAATGGTTTCTTTCCTTTGCAATCACATTTGCTAGATTCTATCTTTTCATCTGAAGAAGAAGTGTCAAGCATAGTTACTGCTTTTGTGTTTAACTTAGGGTTTAGCAGCTTTTTCATGTTCAGCCTCAATTTGTTTTTGGGCCTAGTTTTAGGTCTCCATCCTGGGGCAAGCTCTCCCACCATATTCAAAGTTTTTCCTTGATGCATAATTGTGGCAAACTCCATATATTTAACCTTGATCTTCTTTTTCTTTGGCATGACTGTTTTATCTTCTTGACTAGAGAACTCCCTGTGTGTGCCAACCCTAGTTTCAGCACTGACAGTCACCTCATCTCCTTCCAACAAATATCCTTCGTATTCAGATAGAATGGTGATTGGGATTCTTTGCTGGACCTTAGCATCCTCTTCCTTTACTGCAACCTTCTCTGTGACAACAATTTTTTCATCTATAAGTGCCTCTGCTAGTGCTTTAATTTGCACAGACTGAGTTTCTTTTTCAATAACCAGCAAACCTTTTCCCTTACTGTCAATTGAAGGCTGCTGAGATTCAACATATTTCTTTGAAGGTTTTGACACTTCCTCGATTTTGACACATTCTTTATCTTCAGACTTGAATTTTTGCCCTAATTTTCTAATTAGGGTTTGTCCCTTGTCCACATGCGTTTTGGTAGGCTGTTCTTCCTGCTTGATTTGGAACCCAAACGAAAAGAGAAAGAAGTCCCATGTATTCCCTTCTCTTTTCAGAACAGTGCTAATAATAAGCTTGATCAATCCATGATGGAAGATGGACTGTGCAGTGTGGTTATGATGTTCCTTGACCCTGCTTGACATTTTCTGTAAACTCTTCAACAATAAGAAGGGGAGACTCATCCTTGATTCACCAGCCAGGTGTTGTAAGAACCTGAAATGATACTTGAATACAAAAACATACCTCCCTTCACAGGTAATGTAGCTTTGTAGGACTTTGATGGGCTCCACCCATTCAGCTCTGAAATTCTGGATGGGCACTCCTTTGCTCTAGTTTGGAATAATGCCAAGTAAAAGATACCTTTGGGCATTGAAGGTAAAAGGAACCTTTTTGAACCACAACTCTCCTTCATTTCTGACTCCTATTGCTTCAGCCACCAACTCCACAGTCAATTTGAACTTCAGAGTCTTGAATGATACCATATCTTGGCTATAACATTCAGCAAATTTATGAGAGACCTCGGTGTTATAGCCATCAATCTTCTTAAAGAAATCCAACCATCCAGCATTCTCAAAAAGCTCTGCACAACCTGGAAACTTGTCAATCCAATTCAGCTTAGTAGGCTCAGCCTTGTTGGTCTTCCCACTTTTCTTCATTTGCTTTCCAATGGCTGAATTCTTTGTAATTTTAAGACCCTATTAATGACCTAACAGCCCTTTTCCCTCAAGGTTTTTTTTAGAGTTTTGACAGTCAGCTTTCTTTGAATCTCGTTGGCTATTTTCTCTTAATTTTTAACAATCCGTTTCTATTGTCAATGCAGGAAATGTTTTGCACCAGGATTTGGGTAATTTAGGTGAAGAGAGTACCAAATATCTTTAACCAAGCTACTGCTGAACTTAACTAACATCCAATCTTCTCAACTAAATGTGAGACCACCTCTGGAATGCATAGAGACATCAATGTGTCGTGATTCTGCACAAATAGCACCCTTGGCTCCTTCTAATGCCACTAATGAGCTATCTCTTTGCAATAAGGATTCTATATTAGTGCTCTCAACTGCTCGCTTCTTAGATTCAGATTGTGATTATTTAACTAGGAGATGAGATGATATGAGAGTAATCTTATGTGTGCTAACTTTCTGCTTCAACTGACCTTCAGCACAAAACCAATCAACCTCTGGAACATACTCAAACAAGGTCTGCATGCAATTGACATGCTCAGCTAAATCATTGCATTGATTATAGGTAACAAGTAAATCTATGAAACCCTGGTCGCCACAAATAGTACAGACCTTCACCCTACCATATTTGCTGGTCTTTGTTAGGGAAATTGTTCAATGTAACTGTTGTTTTTCAACTGATCACTTGCCAAAACATCTAAAACCTTTTAGACTGATATCTGATCGTTGAGAGCTTGTTAAAAACGTGAATTAAAGTTTTTCTTAATCAATTTTAACATAACAAGCCTTAATGGAAAAACCCCCAATTTAGCAGCCATGATCAAGTTTATGCGGAATACCTCACTCCCAGCCTACTGCAGACATTTAAAATTAATCCTTGGACTATCTGACTATCGAATTTAACTGTCCAAGTGTCTTCAAGTCTTCAGTTTGCTTCCAACTAGCATGCTGAGAAAACCCTAAATTCCCTCTATAACTGCAAATTCTGGATTTTTAGCAGTTGTCTTCGTTCCACTTGCCCTCCAGCTTCGTAATGCATATGTGGAGAACCTCTTTCCCATCAATCTCGGCTCGTTCATCTACCTGTGATGATACGTCGAGCCCTAACTTCTAACAACCATGATCTCCTTCATGTCATAAACACACCTGTTTGCATGATTACTTCTAATGAAACACATATCCAAAACTGTTTACACATGTGATTAGTCATCCAGGAGCAAAATCATGGGAAAATTTGGTGAAAAAACGACAAAATTAGTGCCCGCGATATTCTTGTGGTGCCGCAGTGTAAAATTTTAGCCATTGCACTACAAGAATGTTTCAAAATAAAATTTGGCGCTTTTTAGTCATTAATTCCATTTTAAATAAGGTTTATATGGTAAACCTTGCTCTTAGAGTTTATTTATGAAACCTTTAATCAATATAAATCCTATAGAACCCTTCAGAACCTAAGGAAACAAAAAATAATAAAAATCTAAAGGAAAAAAATCAAAATTTCACTTTAAACCAAAATTTCATGAAAGTAAGCTAATGAACAAAATTAAAACAAAAGTCACAAGCAAAATATAAAATTTAAGAAAACAAGTTCATGACTTAACACCTCCCATCCACAGATTCTACTTCCTCCTCCTGAGGAATCTTTCTTTTGGTGTTTGAATTGTATTTTGGGACCATTGTGTAATATCAAGAGAAGGTATGGAGGACCATGCTCTGATACCACTGTAATTTCCTAAGTCTGGTGTACAGACCTGAACACTTTAATTCTGTAATTTTTTCTTAAATATTTCTGAAATTTAAGGGGTCCACACAGAGCCTTCTCGGATTGGCAAAAACAAGGGTTTCTTCTAGAAGATTTTGCAGAGGACAAGAGTGATCAATGGGAAGCAAACAAAGAGATTTCAGAAACTTAATTTAATCTCCCCTAACACATTTATATCTGGTTCCATTTAGGTTTCAGAATCCGCGGCACGGAAACCTACTGCCACGTTTCTGGGCAGCCAAACCATGCAACTAAGGAGAGTAGTTCTGCCTGTTTCAACCAGAGGCTTCAGGAAACTTGTAGAGGTTTGTTACAGCATTAATTTAATATATAAAAGGTATTTATATATTTTACTAATGTTCTAGAAGGTTAGAGGTTTTTTGGGTGAATTTGGGGATTTCTGGCAATGTTGGTCAAGAGAAACCCTGCACAGAGGAGGATGCAAAAGGGTGGTATGAACCAAACCAAAAATGGTTTTGGAGATTGATATGGTAAGGTGGGTCTGCTACTGAACTACAGGAACTTACATAACTCATTTTGGGTTTACAGAGCTATTTTGCATCAATTTCAGTAAAACTACTTATTCAAAACTCGTAATCTAGCTAGGGTCTTAAAAGAACTATTAAATCATCTTAAATCAAATTTTGTGAAACATGAGATTTATAAAAGAGATAAATATGATATCTTGGAACATGAATACTTATTTTAATCCCTTCCCCATCATAAAATATTCATTACAACACTCATATTCACTCAACTCCCCCATACACTGATAAAATAGGAGCTTTTTATGAAACTAAGATAATATTCTTCAGGGTCTGAGATATATCGACCTGATAAATGAAATTTTAAGAATATACTGACACTACAGAACAGAAATAACATTATTTACTGACCATTACAAAGAGGCTTCCAAAATTAAGGGGCAGGAGGCCCGAATCTTGACCAGCAAGGGGCTATGAGCATAAGTGAAGCATGGGATTCACTGGAACTCGACACGAACTTGATGGAGGCTGTAATATAATTCTTGAATAAGCTTCAATGGCTGACATTAGTGCTCCATAGACCTTAAATATAAATAAAGGGAGATGGAAGAGAAGGGAGGAGGGATTTGGGGATCATCACCCAATGGTCTGAGGCACAACACTCAGAGAGTATGCTCACATAGCATAACCGCAATATCAAATCATCCAAAATGAGTCAATGGGGTTGAATTCATCTTTAATAGAGTTTTTAGTGACCTTCTTAGCAAGTGAGGATCCAAGGTAACATGTGAGAGCAAGTCAACCCTCAACAAACCCTAACCCTAGCCACATAGGCGCCTCCTTTGGGGAATTTCGCAAGTAGGACCATGTGGAATTGTTTCCAAGTTCAAATCCTCCTTCATAATTAGAAACTACACCCTCTATTAGTCAAAATTTTCTTCTTTTGAGTTATGACACCTTTTTGCTTTTCCAGACTCATAAGGAAACTGTTCTTTCCTTTGAAAACTTTCTTTCTTTTCTCTTACTGCTTTTATGAGCTCCATAAGAGGCAACTGCGCCCTCCTTTGAAAAAATTTCCTTATTTATCCTTGACTACTTTTTTCCTACTTTTAGGTACTTTCCTCTTTGTTTCCTATGACATCTTTTGTCATAGTGTTTCCTCTTTCCTTCCTTGGCTAGTAGACTTGCACAATGCACCCCACCTAACTAGGCAGCTTATTTACACCTCATTAATTAGCAATAATAATTAAAGTGGAAAATGAAACTTAGATACATGCCTTAATTAATTATTACAAAATTTCCCTAGGGAGCATGATTAATGTCAAATTGATCCCCTCCTAGGAGTCCAGTATGGTCAACACTTTAATGGCCACTTTGAGGGGACATGACAAGAATTCAAACATGTTAGTGAAATAGGTCGACCCAGTCATGTAAAATTTCAGTCACTTGATTAGTATAAATAGGGCAGTTCCCTCCCTCATTTATACACACCTCACAATCACTCAAGTTTGCATGAGAGAAGGGTGGAGAAATACATAGCTCATGAATAATTCTTATTACTAGGATTGATCATCTTATGACACACTCTTTGTGACGATACTATTCTGAGGAAGTTTGTGGGGTTCTCTCCTTTATGGTTTTCCTGATAAAAATATTTGTGTCTTGTGTATCTGTTATATCTTATGCATCTTGTTGTACGTGTTATTATTTCAGACAAAAATCCTAATTAAGCTAATAAGATCTAGAAAAAATAACATGGCACCAGAGCCTCCCTGAAAGAAGGAAATTTGCAACTGTGGAAAATAGGGCTTCCTAGTTCAAGGTGTTCTCTCCACATATCATCAAGAAAAGAGGGCTAGGATAAATCGCCTCAGTAGGGTGCATATTTTGGTGGAAGCAGTATCAGATTTGAATAATTTTCATTTTTGAACCTGTCACTAATGTCGAGAGGAACTCAGGAATCAAGTTTCGAAGGCTTCCCACCTCAGCCTTCAGAAAGTGACCTTGTTGAGAAACTTGCCTCAAGCATTAGGGGAGTTTTGAGGTGAAAAATGGGCCTCAAAACAAAAATTGCACCATTAAAATTAACTTTATAAGAACCAACAAGATTCAAGATGATGATGTCAATCATAAGGGTAAAATTTGTAAAACAAATGGAGGGAAAAAGAAAAAACTACTTATCTTATCATATTTTTGGCATATCTCCTTATGGGTTCACCCAAATTTTGAATTTGGGACTCGTTGGATGTGTAATTTGATTCTGCATCCAACCCATACCCACATTGCATACTTCTGAGGTACCCATGACACCCAAAATTGAAAATTTAAATAAAAATGTTTTTTAATATTAAAATACATTTTTTTTATTGAAATTTTCATTTTTGGGTGCCATGGGTACCTCAGAAGTATGCAATGTGGGTATGATTTGGATGTGGAATTAAATTCTGTATCCAAGGAGTCCCCAAGCTCGAACTGTGGTGAACTGATAAGGAGATATGTCAAAAATACAATAAGAAAAACTAGTTTTTCATTTTCCCCTTTAAAATTTAGAACTTTTATTTTATTATTATAACTCTTATTTTATTATTTCCCTTATGAGGTCCATTTTATACCTCAAAAATCCCCTAATGGAGGCGCATCTTTCTTTCCAAACAGAATTCCGAAACTCCAATTTTGGAAAAATAGGGTTTCTCTAAAAAACTCTAGGTCGACCAGCTCCAGAACCAGGTCAGACACCTCAAATCGATAAGATATAAATATTTGCTATTTCCATTTGAAGTTCTCATTTGAAAAGATGACTCACCATACTTAGCTTGAGGACAAGCTTGAAGGGGATGATAACTTCCAAACATGGAAGTATAGAATCTCATTGATCCTTGAAGAAAATGATTTGGATCAGTACATCACTGAAGAAGTTATTGAACCAGAGGGAGGTGAGGATAAGGTTTCTCATAAGAGAAGCATGTCTAAGACAAAGAGAATCATTGCATATTCTATTAAGGATCACCTCATCCCCCATGTGTCTTCATTCAAGACACCAAAGGAGGTATATGATGGTCTGACAAATATGTTTGAAGGAAAGAACATCAACTAAAAAATGACTTTGAGGAACCAACTGAAGAATCTGAAGATACAAAACTCCGATACTATACTATCTTACTTCACAAGGGTTGCTCAAATCAAAGAAGAACTTGAAGCAGTTGAATAAAATGTTGAAGAAGGAGAAATCGTAATGACAACCTTAAATATTCTCCCTAGATCATGGGACTCATTCATTCAAGGAATTTGTGCAAGAATGAGGATGATCTCTTTCAACAAACTCTGAGAGGAATGTGCACAAGAATAAGCTCGACTCATGACAAGAGAAGAGAATATGGGAGCAACTAAATATCAAGCTCTCACAATTCACACCAGGAAGAACTTCAAGAAGGAGTAGAAGGAGAACTTTCATCACAATAAGAAGAAGGACAAGAAATAAAAGAATACCAAGAGAGATCCTTCCAATGTTCAATGATATACTTGTGTTGAAAAGGGACGCTTTGCAAGAGATTTCCCCATAAGGAAAAGGAGACACCATGCTCATGTTGCCGAAGGTGATGAACCAAAAAAAAATCCAAAAGAGAGAAGGATGATTCATATGAAGAGTATGTGATAATCTCAGCACTTAATGGCACTATCTCATAGGGAAGAAATGATTGACTTGTGGATAATGGAGCTTATAAACACATGATGTGATACAATGATTAATTCATTAATATTTCTAAACATGAGTCACCTCACAAGGTGTAACTTGGGGATGATTACCAATACCCTATAAAAGGGAGTGGAGAAGCTTCATATAATATTGACTCCGGGAAATCCTTAAAGGTGAAGGATGTGTTGTATGTTCTAGGATTAAAGAATAATCTTCTCTCCATCTATGCACTAGATGTAAAGGGTATGAGAGTTGCATTTTTCAATGGCCATGTTCTGTTGTGACCCAGAGAGAAGAAAGTAGAGGATGCAACAGTGATTGGAGAATAAGACCAAGGCTTGTACAAGCTAAAGGGTCGTCATGAACAAGAATTGGTTCGTGAGTCAATTGAACCGAGCGAACTATGGTACAGAAGGATTTCACATGTGTACTACAGAGCACTATCGATGGAAAGAAAAGCAGTCTCTGGGTTGACAGAGATCCAAGAAAAGCATGAAGGCATTTCCAAAGGATGTGCACAAGGAAATAATGTGAAGAAGACATTTCACAGTAGTGAGAGCAAGGCCAAAGGAATACTGGAGATAGTACACTCAGATGTGTGTGGACCCATATCTTCTAGATCATTAAGACGGTATGTGTAATATGTTTCCTTTATACATTGTTTCTCACGTAAGACTTGGATATATTTCATGAAAGGGAAAAATGAAGTTTTCAGTAAGTTCAAGGAATATAAAACCTTGGTAGAGAACCCCAATTTTGGAAACCTTGGTAGAGAACCCCGAAACTCCAATTTTGGAAAAATAGGGTTTCTCTAAAAAACTCTAGGTCAACCAGCTCCAGAACCAGGTCAGACACCTCAAATCGATAAGATCTAAATATTTGCTATTTCCATTTGAAGTTCTCATTTGAAAAGATGAATCACCATACTTAGCTTGAGGACAAGCTTGAAGGGGATGATAACTTCCGAACATGGAAGTATAGAATCTCATTGATCCTTGAAGAAAATGATTTGGATCAGTACATCACTGAAGAAGTTCTTGAACCAGAGGGAGGTGAGGATAAGGTTGCTCATAAGAGAAGCATGTCTAAGACAAAGAGAATCATTGCAGATTCTATTAAGGATCACCTCATCCCCCATGTGTCTTCATTGAAGACACCAAAGGAAGTATATGATGGTCTGACAAATATGTTTGAAGGAAAGAACGTCAACTAAAAAATGACTTTGAGGAACCAACTGAAGAATCTGAAGATACAAAACTCCGAGACTATATTGTCTTACTTCACAAGGGTTGCTCAAATCAAAGAATAACTTGAAGCAGTTGAAGAAAATGTTGAAGAAGGAGAAATCGTAATGACAACCTTGAATGTTCTCCCTAGATCATGGGACTCATTCATTCAAGGAATTTGTACAATAATGAGGATGATCTCTTTCAACAAACTCTGAGAGGAATGTGCACAAGAATAAGCTCAACTCGTGACAAGAGAAGAGAATATGAGAGCAACTAAATATCAAGCTCTCACAGTTCACACCAGGAAGAACTTCAAGAAGGAGTAGAAGGAGAACTTTCATCACAATAAGAAGAAGGACAAGAAATAAAAGAATACCAAGAGAGATCCTTCCAATGTTCAATGATATACTTGTGTTGAAAAGGGATGCTTTGCAAGAGATTTCCCCATCAGGAAAAGGAGACACCATGCTCATGTTGCCGAAGGTGATGAACCAAAAAAAAAATCCAAAAGAGAGAAGGATGATTCATATGAAGAGTATGTGATAATCTCAGCACTTAATGGCACTATCTCATAGGGAAGAAATGATTGACTTGTGGATAATGGAGCTTATAAACACATGATGTGATACAATGATTAATTCATTAATATTTCTAAACATGAGTCACCTCACAAGGTGTAACTTGGGGATGATTACCAATACCCTATAAAAGGGAGTGGAGAAGCTTCATATAATATTGACTCCGGGAAATCCTTAAAGGTGAAGGATGTGTTGTATGTTCTAGGATTAAAGAATAATCTTCTCCCCATCTATGCACTAGATGTAAAGGGTATGAGGTTTGCATTTTTCAATGGCCATGTTCTGTTGTGACACAAAGAAAAGAAAGTAGAGGATGCAACAATGATTGGAGAATAAGACGAAGGCTTGTAAAAGCTAAAGGGTCATCATGAACAAGAATTGGTTCATGAGTCAATTGAACCGAGCGAACTATGGCACAGAAGGATTTCACATGTGCACTATAGAGCACTATCGATGGAAAGAAAAGCAGTCTCTGGGCTGCCAGAGATCCAAGAAAAGCATGAAGGCATTTCCAAAGGATGTGCACAAGGAAAGAATGCGAAGAAGACATTTCCCAGCAGTGAGAGCAAGGCCAAAGGAATACTGGAGATAGTACACTCAGATGTATGTGGACCCATATCTTCTAGCTCATTAAGAGGGTATGTGTACTATGTTTCCTTTATAGATTATTTCTCACATAAGACTTGGATATATTTCATGAAAGGGAAAAATGAAGTTTTCAGTAAGTTCAAGGAATATAAAACCTTGGTAGAGAACCAAACCAATAGGAAGATCAAGACTCTACGTTGAGATAATGGCAAAGAATTCACCTCGGAATAATTCAAGGAACTCTGCATAGAATATGGGATTAAGAGGGATTTGAGCACTCATTACAATCCTTAGAAGAATGGGGTTTCAGAACAAAAGAACCGAACCATCATGGAAGCAACAAAAGCAATGTTGCATGACTAGGATCTTCTTATGCACATTTGGGCAGATGAAGCAAGGACAAGTGTGTATGTACATAACTGTACTCCTCATCGGGTACTTGAAAAAAATACACCGTAAAATGATTTCTCAAGAGAGAAACTAGAATTCATCCATTTGAGAATATTTGGATGCCTGCTGTATATACATATCCCAAAGGAGAAAAGGACTAAGATCGATCCTTCTGGGAAGAAGGGTATATTCATAGGATACAATGATACATCAAAGGCCTACCGAATATACTTCCCAGGATTTAAGAAGATCGAGATCAATAGAGATGTAAAATTTTATGAAGACTCAACATACTTCATATCCAAGAGGACACCTATTCAAGATCTCGAGGAACCTGAAGATACGAGAGCTCGAGATATGGAAAATGGAGAATAAATTCCATAAGATTATGAAGATCATGACATGGAAGAACCATAAGAGCTAGTAGAGACATTCCTTGAGAAGGGCTCCCACAAGAGGAAACCAGCATGGGAATGGGAGCTCATATGAGAAACAAAAAGATATGGCGTCGTAGAAGGAATACATAGAGAGATAAAAAGAGAAAATCCCTACAATAGCTATGTGGCCCTGTTGTGTGACATCATTGAAAAAGAAAATTCCACCTATGAATATGTTGTAGAAAATAAATAATGGAAGGATGTTATGATCGAGGAATATCATTCAATCATGAAAAATGATGTCTAGGAGATAGTTCCAATACCAAAAAATAAATCTTTTGTTACTTCGAAGTAGACCTACAAGATCAAGAATGTTGTAGATGGTAACATCGAGAAATACAAAGCAAGGATCATAGAACTAGGCTTCTCACAGAAAGAAGGCATAGAATATGAAGAGACATTTTCACCTATGGTGAGGTACACTTTCATTAGGACCATACTTGCATTAGCATCGGTTATGAAATGGAAAATACACCAGATGGATGTCAACACAACTTTCATTAATGGTTTAGTCAAGGAGGAAGTGTATGTGGAACAACCATTCGGATTCGAGACACATGACAAAAAGACCCATGTGTACAAATTGAAGAAGGCTTTGTATGGATTGAAACAAGCACCAAGGACATGGTACAATAGGATGGATAGCTTCTTGACAATCCTAGGATTTACCAAGAGTAAAGCAAATTCCAACATTTACTTCAAGGTTGAAGACAAAATACTAGTGATGCTCATGCTATATGTCGATGAATTGCTTTTGACAAGTGAAGAGGAACTCATTAAAGATGCAAGGAGGATACTTTCTACAAAGTTTGAGATGAAATACCTAGGTATGATGCACTACTTCTTGGGAATGGAGGTGTGGTAGAGTGAATATGGGATCTTCGCTGGTCAATAAAAGTATGTAGTGGATATTCTAAAGAGGTTCAAAATGTTGGACTGCAAGGAAATAGCCACACGTATGGCATATAACTTGAATATTTTGAGTGATACTTCATCTGATACGGTTGATGTCATGATGTATCATCAAATGATTGGCTCATTGATGTACCTAATGAATACGAGTCTAGAAATATGTTTTGTGTTGAACACCCTAAGCCAGTTCCTGATGGATCTGAGACATGTTCACCCGATAGCTACAAAGCATGTACTGAGGTACCTAAATGGTACAACAGATTATGGGCTCAAATATGATGCAAATCAGAATATTAACCTACATAGTTATGTTGATTTAGATTGGGCAGGTAGCGCCACTGATAGGAAGATCACCTCAGGTTGCTTCTTAAGTCTGAGATATGGCATGATCTTCTGGTTTAGTAGGAAGCAATCATGTGTGGCGCTGAGTACAGTCAACGTAGAGCATGTTACTGATTTCTCAGCTAGTTGTGCGGTAGTGTGTCTTCAAAATCTACAGTATGAATTGTTTGATCTCCAGTTGGATGTGAATTGTATATTCTGCGACAATCAAATTTGTGTGAAGCTATCAAAAAACCCTGCGTTCCATGACAAGTTGAAGCACATGGAAATAAAGTTCCACTATATTAGGGATATGGTGTAAAAAGGATCAGTGAAGCTCCAATATGTGGAAGTGAACAAGAATATAGCCGATGTGTTAACCAATCCTCCAACGAGAGTGAAGTTCGAGTACTTCAAAGAAAGACTTGGTGTGATCCAAAACGAGACCTCTCGAAAGAGGGAGTGATGTTTTCTAGCATAGCTAGAGAGACAGGTTGTCTGAGCGTAAAATCTTGGTGAATATCATAGGTTTCTTAGATGTAATCAATCATGTAGGTTTTCCTTGGATGTAATAAGTCCTGGTGATGCTCGCAGGTTATCCTTAGATGTAATCAGTCCTGATACATTTCTATGCTAGAAATAGCAGATGCATAATATCTCACATCGGAAATGATACATGTTTTTTGAGTGATAAAAATATTGGTGAAGTAGGATGCTTAGACATAATCAGTCCTATAGGTTGTCCTCGGATGTAATCATTCTTGGAAAATCTCACAGGTTATCCTTGGGTGTAATCAGTCTTGAGATAAGTTATTCGAGTGTAAATATGAGCCCATGAAGAAATTTACTTGAATTTAATAAGTACTATGGCTTTTTTGAGTGTAAAAGGAGTCCTGGAGTGGTATGTAGGTTACTCAGATGTAATACACCTCGAAGGTTATCTAAACGGAAAATATCCTAGACGCAAATTGTTCACATGTAATAAGTCCTTGACGTTGACTTAGAACGTAAAAGTACTGATGTAGTAGGTTGTTTGGCCATAATCATTCATTACATATATATCTATATATGTGTACGGTTCCTATGTTGATATTATTAGGTCATGAAGCACGTGAGGTGTGTTACAGAGAGAAATTCCTATGGCTTGGGGTACCATAATAGACAGCTTGACTCTAGAAATCAATCCTTTCCAATAAACAATATAAATTAAATATCTAACACTAAAGGATTAGAACTCGTACCTTATTCTGGACAGTTGAAGGAGATCCCCGTTGAGCTTTCCAACTTCAGCTTAAATTGATAAATCACTTCCTCAACAACAAGTAACATACATATATATATTGGTGTTAGATCTATTCTAGTATATATAATCAACAATGTATAATCATTTGAAATCATCCATGGATAAAATATTCATTCAAACATACATTATTGGATAGGAAAATATATTTCTATTAATATAAAATCAAAGATTACAATGGATACAATCTCTGTCAGCACATCTACGAATCGGAGAAACTGAATCCCCCACTTGGGCCTCCACCACCTCAATCCTCCATCTCTCAATAGCAAGCTCACAAGAAAAAGGCAAGCTTGGGAAGAACACAAAAGTGCTCCAAGGGACAAAGGGATGCAGACTCAAGCACAAGTTCTGGAAACAATGGACTATAGTTTATTTGCTCTCAATTCTCTCATATGCCTTCAATGTACCAAAGAGTTCCTTATATAGCTTTTCAAAGGGGTAATGAAAGGTTGAATCCGAGCGATCTCAAGGCATAGGGAAGGACAGGAGTCAAGTGAGTCAGATCAATGTCAAGAAAAACTCCAAAAGGATTTGGATTATGTACACATCCCGATGTACAAGGTTTTAGGGGTCAAACCCGCGCATACATGCGATTAAGGGTTTAAAAATCACATGTATCATTTTTCACATGTTTTTAGGGATGGTCAAGGAAACATCAAAGGACAAAAAATGGTCCAAGGGGTCTAAGGAGTCTGTAAAGGGACAGGGGAAGGCCATATAGGTGTGATTCACCTGGAGTGGTAAAATCAGCTATAACAGATGCCCCCTAATGTGTGAGATCGGAGGGGTCATACGATGGTCGAAATACATTATAAGTCCATCCCAGAAGTGGATTAATGAAGGATCCCAAATGGAATACCAGCCACCCAATCAGCATAGTACAATGATACAACTCTGCACATAACTGCCAATACATATAGCAGTCCCAGATACATAAGAGTATAATAGCCATGAATAGGCATGATACAAGATATCACATAAGTGGTCATCGCCACGTACAATATACATAGATCAGAATCTCCATGATGAATATATACAAAGGACCATGATCCCCATAATGGCTGAAGATATATAATGGATCAAGATCTCCATAATGGCTGGAAATGTCTGACATATACTGGAATCAAGTCACGAGAGCTGAAATCTCATGAACATTGGCACGATCAAGAAGGTAGCATATAAGAGATGCCACCAATCTGTAAGGTCTTCTACACAAACCACTTTGAGTACATGTCCTACTATGTGAATAGAGGTGTCGAGGTTGAACATAGTAGTCCATCGTCTGATTATCGGTCATTGATGTATACTGTTAATAGACGCGAGATCACCCACCGATAATAAAAATGGGAATCAAGGTACTAGAGTGCAAACCAAAAAGTGTGAATAAATGTGTTGAGGTCGAACACTTGAGAGGATCCATTGATCAGGGGACATTGATGTATTCCCAAATATTGTCGATGGCGAGAGAACCTGCCACTGATGACTGCAAGTCTCAAGGCACTAAAAAATGACTCTAGATTCCAATCCCAAAATAAATGATCTAAAGTTGATGGGATGAAATCCGCTAGAAGGAGGGCATTAAGGAATCCTCCATCATCCAACACGAGGTACTCAGCAAAGTTGTATAATGTGGAAGGACTCGATCATAAGGTGCATGAACCAATAACTGTACTGGGAATGGCCGACATGCAAAGTCAAGAGAACTGAGGAATGGCTAACTCAGGTTTCAAATTCCTTTGAACAAGAGCATAACGGTGAATAGTGACTGAATAAAGGAAGCATAGACTCGATATACAAAACTGGGACATCTCTGCGACATAGGAGGCATCGACAGAGGCTCCATGGGGACTGGAAGCTTAACCAGTCGATGGAGATAAACTCAGATAAATGAGTACAGATCCTAAATTCAAACTATAAACCCAACCAATGGATGTGATATACTGTGCTCTGTTCGAAGGCGACACAACTCGACAGCTGCCAAATATAACATCTCTCCTTATCTTGCTTTTTGGTTTTTTGATTTTTTTTGGACTTTTTCAAATATTTAAAAATCTTGAAAAAGAATAAAACTGCTTTATAGTTATAGACTAGGAGGAGACGAGTGTCATAGGGGCAAACAAACTAGTTCCAAGCAGTGGAACATACCTATGCTTAAAGCAAGGATACATGTGTAGGATAGCGACACTCAGGGGAAAATTCCCTCCCGGTAAAAAGGGAATCAAGCTGCAATGGATATATAGAATGGCTCTACATGGCTAGACATGAGACAAGCTCGGGCTATATGGCTGAAACACAATGTCAAGGAAGCCGTCATAAAGCTCAATAAGGCAGGAAAAGCTCATGATAATGTAATTACAACTTGACATAAGGGAGTCCTGAGGGAAATAGGCCAGCAAAAGATCAAGAGGAGTATGAGGCTCTTGCGAAATGTCATGGAAATACTATACAATGGAATCCAACACCCTAAAGGACACAATGTTAGCATGGGCACCAAATGCAAATAAGGGGCTAACTAGGGTACCCATGTAAGGTCAAGCTCTACCACTCATATCATGCCACTTCTAAAATAGCAAAAAGGTTCCGTGAAATAATCGAGTGGGTTCGTACCTAAGGCTATAATGAAATGGTCATAAGGTCATGCAAAATGAAAATGGTGATGAAACCTAACCTATATGATAGTTTAGACATGATACCTGAGATCGGCACGTACGGGTCAATCCAACAGCTGAAAATGCACTAAAAAAGGTCTCTTACATCATAAATTAGGTCAAAAACGGTCCAAAATGATTAGAAATGATCCAAACTATAGGAAAGGGGGTAAAAAATTTCAAAATTTTGAAAAATTTCAATAAATAGTAAAAAATTCAAAACATTATAAAACATTTGAAATTTTTACCCATTTGAGCTCAGATTTTCAACAGTGAATTCCAAGAGAACTAGCCAGTGGAATCCACTACCATTTCTTCCAGGTACTTACCAATGCTCTTCTCTTCCATTTTGATGCATTTTTTATCAAATTCCATGGTTATTTGGGATTTCTAGGCCAATCCAAATTCCCTCATAGTCGCGTACATATGCGGCTATTTTGGCAAACAGTCGCGTATGCGGCCGTACATGATGTTTTTTAAGTATTCTAATCAGCAAACTTGCAATTTTTTGTGCAGGATGGTCCTAGAATGGGGAGAACGTGAACATGGTGATGTAGAGGAGGCAGTAAGGGCCGATCTAATGGCTCAACAAGTGCTACGTGCATGTGGGCTCTACAAATTTTTGTGTCTCGGTGGCTTAAGGGCCAAAACAGGACTATTGCATATGCTGGTGGATTACTGGGATCTAGACTCTGAGTCATTCCAGATAGATGGGATGTACCTCACCATAGAGGTGGAGGACATATACTTTATTACTGGACTTTCCCGATGGGGGGAAGTAGTGAACCTACGTTCTCGCAGGCCCGGAGGTGGCTTGACTATAGTTGAGCACATTACGGTGTACTGCTATCTGACATGGAGAAAGTGGGGAGTCAGATCCCAACCAACTCTATACAGGTGTTGGGCCTAAAGGCCATCCTACTGACATTGGGCAGGATAGCAAGCTTGGCTTCACTCCACCAGGCCTCACGGCCTCTAATGTTCTATGGAGTGGAGTGCATGAGACCCACAGTATATGACTGGAGCACTACACTACTGAGCAACATGAAACACCAGCTCAGTGAGTGTAATATGGGAAGAGTGCAAAACTTCGATTTCAGCAGCATACTGAGCACATTTTTCTTCGAGCGTGTTCCAAGATTGAGCCCCAGAGTTGACGTTCCTCTACACGGGATTCAAGATCCATCCCAATGGTGTTGGACGGATGCAATGCGTAGACTGGGTGGAGGTAGGGTGTCCAACCCCTATCTAGTTGAGTTCTTTACGGTGGTGGAGTCGACAGATAGTTGCCATCGATGACTACCCCTATGCGGGGATAGATTTCTAGGGGGACTCGGACATGCTGCTACCACCAGGATCGGCATACGGTGACATAGGTAACGAATCTTGACCCTCTCTTTAAATTTTTGAGTTATTTAATTTTTTTTTGTTTTCTGATTATATGGAATCAAAAGACATGTTTTTGGGTGACAATACATAGTAACATCTACCATATGCATGCAGATGTGGGACCATGGCGGACTAAAGGCTTCCCTCATCATAGACGGAGGGGAAGAGGAGATGATATCATGGGTGTGGATGCGGAGCGGAAGCTCTAGAGCATTCATACCAACTTTGTGAGGCTGACACACAGAGTTCCCATGGCGCAAGTCAAGGACTTGCCTGGGGCTATGCAGCGCCAGGTGGTGGGTGTACCACAAGCATAGGTGCGGTTATTTCAATGGCTAGCTAGAGCCATAGTGACATTCCATGATCACAACCCCCCTCCTCCTCCACAGGATTAGATACCTAGGAGTGATACATTTTGTATTACCATGTATTATATTTGGGTGGCTCGAGAGCCCCATGACACTATGTATTACCACATTTTGGATGTTTATAAATTTTTTTATGATGATCAATTTATTTATTTACATGTATAAAAATTTGTGTTTGTGATGAATTTATTGTGTATGAAACAAATGCCATTCTAACACGTAGTTAACATATGAGTCAGCAACTTGATTATTAATTCTTGGACTATGTATGTATGTTATATTGTCAAATTGTCATTCTAATAACCTCACACGTAAGAATCTTCTTAATAACGTTGGATCTCTAACATCGTACAAACCATTAAGCTGTGACACTACTAACTCTGAATCAAGACATACCTCAAGAGAGAGAATGCCATGTAAAATGGCATATCGTAGAATCTCAATAACGGCACTATATACAACAACATTGTTTGAACATGGCCGTAAACATACGCCTCCTGAAGACAGTACTTGACCCATAGGAGTATAAATCACCCAAGCAGCAGAGGCTGAGTGTTGAGTGTGATGCCTCGCACCATCCGCGAATCCTATGTAGGTGGAAGATTCCATTGACATCTGCCAAAAGAAATGGAAACTAATCAAAAACCCGATCACTATAAGAAAAAGACCTAACTATGAAAAACTATACAATAATATACAATACCATCCTTGGCTGAAAATCATTCATAGTAATTCTTGAGATAGAGCCCATTTTTAGGCTTTGCCAAGTTCATTCCCTCATAATCCACTAACTCATAAGCACCCTTATCTAACACACGTTTGACGATGTAAGGACCACGCCAAATGGGGTTAAACTTTCTTGCCCCCAAGGGTTCTTTCGGTTGATCCCACAAAAGGACCAAGTCTCCCTCACTAAGCCTCCATGGATGGACATAATTATTGTACTAGACTTTTACGCGACGTTTATTTACTTCTAGATCCACCAAGGCATCTCGACACTGCTCATCAAGTTGTTCAAGGTGGACCAAATGCTCCTCCAATGGTGAAGTGTCTAGTAAGATTTATATGGCTAGCTTCAAAGAAGGAATCTTGCATTCAACCAGAAATACCGACTCCACTCCATGTACGAGTTGATATGGAGAAAAACCTGTGGTAGTATTAATAGTGGTTCTATACGCCCACAAAGCAGGATATAAAATAATGTGCCAATTATTCTTGCTTTATGTGATGGTTCGTTAGAGAATAGATTTGAGTGACTTGTTCACTGCTTCTACCTATCCATTCACTTGAGGGTAGTAAGAGGAGGAATGCTCTTGCTTGTACCCTAAATTTGATGCCAACTCTTCCATCTTACGATTCTGAAAGTGCGAGCGATGGTCAGTGACAAGCTCTTTCAGAATCCCAAACTGAGTAATAATCTGGTTGAATACGAAGTGCGCAGCTGTCTCACCGTCGGATTTAACTGTAGGCATAGCCTCAGCCCATTTCATGAAGTAATCAACAGCCACTATGATATGATGATGCCCCCCAGCTAAAGCTGGGTTGCAATCCATAAAATCAATCCCCCACTTAGTGAAGGGATCGATGGTGATGATGGGATGTAATGAGGTAGGTTTTGAGTGCATATTACATGCAAACACCTGGCAAGGGTGGCACCTCTTGATCGCATCTACACAATCCTTAAAGATCGATGGCCAGAAATAACCCACTCTTAAGATATTTTGGGCTGTAGAAATCCCAGATAAATGACCACCACACACCCCTCCGTGGTAATCATTCAGCACCACCTTAGCCTCCTCATGAGTTAAACAACGTCGTAAAATGGAATCTACCCAGCGGCTGTACAAAGTGTTATCCACTATGAGGTAATTCTTAGACATGTGACGTAATTGTCGTCGTTCATCCCATGAGAGGTGAGTGGGGACCTTCAATGTTTGTAAATATATAATGATATCCCCGTACCATGGGTCTAAAGTTGAGATTAAGAAGATGTGTTCATCGATAAATGTATCTTCACAAACCAACTCCTCGGCTTCGCTTGGGAAATCCGATATAAGCTTTGCAAAAATTAACGATTTCTTCAATTTTGCTGAAACAAACTCGAGATCGAACTCTTGCAGGATGACAATCCATTTATTCTATTTTCCCCCAATCATCCTTCGAGTGAGGATGAATTAAAACGGATTGACATGGGCTACAACCAAGGTCTGGCGAAGGAGAATATAATGTCTCAACCATTGAACCGCATGTACGGTAGCTAAAGCAAGCTTCTCAACATGAGAATAATGAATCTCTGCATCAATAAGATTATGGCTCAGATAGTATATGACATGCTCTTGGAGCTCCTCATCCTCTTGAACCAAAACCATACCAATCGTTTCCATGGACGTGGCCACATAACGTAGAAAATCATGGCTATCGTCTGGGGGACTAACCACCGGGGCCGATGCTAGGACTCACTTGAGTGCATCAAAGGACTCCTGGGCTCACTCATCCCAACAAAATGTGGTGTCCTTCTTCAAAAGACTCATGAAGCCTCTAGTCAAATTGGAAAAATTGACAACGAATCTCCGTAAGAAGTTTTCCATGCCTTGCAAACATTGAAGATGACTAATATTTTTTGGGGGAGACAACTGAAGTATTGCCTCAACCTTCAAAGGGTCGACTCTTATACCCTCTTTAGACACGATGAATCCTAACAAGCGACCTAACTTCACACAAAATATGCACTTGTGAGGATTTAACCTAACCAAATAATGGTGGCATCTTTATAATACCAATCTCAATTGATAAGAATGACGCATTTTCATACGAGAATGAGCAGCAAGGTCATCCAAAAATACTTCAATAATCGATTTGAGATCGTGGAAGATCAAGGTCATGGCCCGCTGAAAAGTAGCTCCGGCATTCTTAAGGCCAAAAGGCATTTTTCAATATGCAAAAGTTCCCCAAGGACAAATAAATGCAGTCTTATGTTGGTCCTCAGGTTTAATTTGTATCTGATTATATCCAGAAAAGCCGTCCATGAAGGAAAAAACCTCGCTACCTGCACACTCATCCAAAATATGATCAATAAATGGTGTGGGGAAATTGTCCTTAGGATAGGCGCAATTCAAATCACGGAAGTCAGTACATATGCGGATCACTCCCTACTTCTTATCCACCAGAATGGGGTTTGAAACCCACTCTATCAAGGGAACAATATAGATAAAACCGACTTTCAACAGTTTCTCTATCTATGCCTTAATCACGGGTGCTTTCCTAGGATTCACCGCACGCAAGCATTGCCGAACAGGCTTAGCGTTGGGATAAGTCTTAATCTCGTGTTCGACAATACGAGGGTCAATACCTGGCATTTCATCGTAAGACCAAGCAAATATATCATAGAATTCTTTCAACAGCTTGGTGTATTCTTGAATCTCAGCATGGGAACATTCTTCCCCAATATAGACATTCTCTATCCTGCTAGGATCGCGAGAGATATTGATAGGAATCGTTGGAGATATATTTTCCATGTTTCCATCAGCCATCGAACCAGGAGAGCCTAATGGAACCATAGGACTACCAATTCTCTCACTAAGAACCTCCCTAAAGTCCTCATGCTCCAAGCGATCAAGCTCGGGAAGAAAGTAAGATCTATGATGGAGCTCTTCCCATGGTGGCTCAACTCCCTACATAGCCTCAATAATCGCTTCATCTGAAGGGAAAACACTATCAAGGCAGTCGTGCATGTGAGAAGACTGTACTGCCCATGCAGGCAGCACATAAGGGTCCTCCTCCTCCATCCATGAAGAGGAAGGACTACGCTCTGCAACACTCTCTAGATTAGCTTGATAAGCTACCATAGTTGCAGGCAACGGCACGTCCATCATGATGGGATCACTCGGAGTACTTGGTGTAGGAAGAATCCAAGGATCTTCCATATGACTCATGCGAAAATACACCGATCTCATAGATGTCGAAGCCTCACCAAAACTAGACCCTATCATAAGGATCGATGGAGGACAACTAAAACTTCCCATGAGGGATGGATACATGCCGGCACCCACACTCCCAGTTGCTGGCTGAGAGTGCTCAACAATCGAGATCGAAACTCCCAAAGATGCGGTAACTGATGGATTCTTGAATGACATTTGATCAATCGTCACTATCTTCTCGTTAAATGGAAAGCATACAATGCGAAATAGGGAAGAAGCTATGGCTTGCATACTGTACATCCAATTCCTACCCAACAAGAGA
Source organism: Pseudotsuga menziesii (assembly GCA_001517045.1). Classification (NCBI taxonomy): domain Eukaryota; kingdom Viridiplantae; phylum Streptophyta; class Pinopsida; order Pinales; family Pinaceae; genus Pseudotsuga; species Pseudotsuga menziesii. Next base: position 1,685,245 of record LPNX010840821.1, on the reverse strand, counting down.
TTGTAGTCAAGGGGCGCATCAACCACCTCGACCTCTATCGCAACGGTATTCCCTCCCAAATGAACCTTAAGGGAAGGAAGGATCCCATGTGGCCTAAACGATCTCCCATTGAACGTAGTTAACATGGTCGCTGATTTAGACAACTTAGGGGAATCTAAACCCTTCCAACACGATAAATACATCATAGAAGAAGCAACGGCTTTGTCAATCACAGTGCGCTTGACAGTCATGTTAAGACATTCTACGTGAATCAAAAGAGACACATAGTAAGGCAAGCGAGGCTGAAGTCCTGCGGTTTCAAATTTAATCACAGAGGAAGAATTATCATTATTCACACCAAGGATAGAAAGCAAAGCCTTCATTCGCGAAGGACAACTCTAAAGCACTTCCAGTGCAGACATTGCACAAGGAGTGTGGCCCAAATCCTCGATAACTAAATAGTTCTGGGTAGCTCGGGCATTAGGATTGTGCCCTGAACGCTTAAGGACTCCCTTAGGAATGCGAGGTGCAACTTCAGGTTTATCCATAGGTTTCTCAATATGCAAAGGAGTCCCTGGTGGATCAGGTTCCTTTCCTGGGCTGGGTTGCGACGAACCATAATATTTCTCACGGGTCACAACTTTTGTAGCACGTACCATGTTAATGCAACCATGACCACTATCCTCCGGTGGATCTTGATCACCACCAGACTGATCATGGGTCCTCAAGTTCATATTTTGATTGTGAGGTAAAGGGTTAGTCAGCACAGTTGGGACCTGTGCCAAGAATTTCGAGGCTTCATCGATACGAGGGCACAAGTAAGTGAGGTGATCGTCCTTAAAAAACTTGCAAGGAAATTTAACGTTACGTTTAGCTTGCTTGTGCCCCCCAGCATTACGGGCGTTCTTGCCATTATTATTAGCATTTTCATTCCTATTCCCACCCTTATGACTATTCTTACCCTTCTTTTTATTCCATTCGGGCTGCTGGTTACCCTTATAGTCTGATGATTGCACTGAAAGCACACTTGCCGTTTGGGCGGGTTGAGACGAAGCCATGGCTTGTCCCGAAGCAGATTGGTTGATTGACAATTGACTAACTTGTTTTGCAACCGAATCCACATGTTTAGCACTTGCACAACCAACAATGCCATCGACATGCGGTCCAAGTTTAACTTTGGGGTCAAAACTAGAACGTGGAGCACTGGGAATGATCTCATATAACAAACTGGACTGAGCATAAATCAAGTCCAGTTCATGCACCGTAAAAATCACTTATTCCTCATTTTGCACTATGGATGTAGAAACATCCTTCACTATATACGACAATAACGAATTAAGGAACCATTCGAGGAGGAATTCCGACGGTATAAAGGCTTTAATTAACCTCTTCCGTCTACGCCACTCTTGGATATGATCCGAGATATGTGTGGCTTTATCCTACCGAAATGTCGACAAGAGTTCAGTACCAACGTCATAACGCACTGGTAGCTGGAAGTGGTTAAGAAAATTCATCGCTAGGTCATTGAACAAAGTGAATGCCCCCCTAGGTAGCTCTATATACCATTTCGTGGCAGGCCCTGTAAGGGTGCGTTGAAACAGCCTTAAATAGATGGAGTCCTGATGTAAGGAATTCGAAGAGCACCATAGGTGAAAGGTAGTAACTTGTTCGCTTGGATCCTCTCCTAGTTTGCTTTCGAATTTGGGTATGTCTGATGGAAGCTTAGTAGGGATAGCCGGCTAAGCCAGGTCATGAGCTATAGGATCATTCGTCAATCTTGACAAGTCAGGAATATTCAGCGTTGCGAGGAAAGGGAGCCTAGGATAATGAGGTCGATGGACCACTCCCTGATAGTTCTGATTCACATAGGTCTGATTACCACCATGGCCTTGGCCATAGTGCCCTCCTCCCATTTGACCCGTATAGGGTGGCATGGAAGCACCATAGTGTGGTGTACCTTGACTATTCGGAGCTACAAAGCCATAATTTGGAGAGTAAGTAGGTTGTTGATACCTGCCCCCATAAGGTGAAGAACCCTGTTCATAATGCATCCCATAATAGGGTCCATAAGTCATCGCCTGAGATGTCCCATGAGACACTCCGTAAGTAGAAACATACGCTCCGGAAGGAGGAATATACATTCCAAAAGTAGGAATATGACCTCTAGAAGTATGAACAAGACCTCCCAAAACAATGAGCGGTGCATGAACCTGAGACACAACTGGTCTAGTAACTGCAGTACAGACATAACTCGTAGCAACATTCCGGCCCAAAGGACCACGTGAATGAGGTGGAGGGTGAACATTCGAAGAACTAGGGACAGAGGATGAACGGATCTATGTAATTATGTATGTGCTATTCCCTATAGTCACTTGTCTCGGATCTGGTATCCTAATAGGATTACTAACCCTAGACCTAGGAGGAATATGTGATGTAGATTTCACCGCCGGGATGGAAGGTGCAATGTGACTTGTGCTCCCAAACCTCTCCGCATGGTAAGGAATGAGAGTGTCCCCAAGCATAGTGTTAGGCTCAAACTCAGATTCAACATGAAATTCCAAATCATGTTTGGAAAAACTAGACATACCATAACTACCATAACTAGTGCTCGCGGGTTCAAAATGAGTCTCATCATCCTCTGGCATTCCATACCGGCGATGCGTCAATGGGGAATCAACCCTAGAGTAAGTAGGTATATCATGAAAAGTTCCTATCTCATAAATCACAGGACCTAACTCAGTCAAATCGGGTGAAGGATCATAGTTAGGAGTAAACTCCCCATCTTCCACATGAATGGGAGAAGGTGGTTTAGGAATACCTTCCATATGGTCTCCCATGGTGTGTGAATCAATGTGCGAAGTAGTCCGCCTGGACTGTCTATTTCTCTCTCCCAAAGGAGGAGGAGATGTAGAAGGTGGAAGTCCTGCTAAACGATGAGAATGGCAAGGAGCCGCACCTGAATCCACAATGACTCAAAAAATATCAAAGACTCTCTATCTATGCAAACCCTAGGCAAGCTAACGTGCACAGAGAAACCACCAAGAAAATCTAAAGCAAAACACAAGCAATCAAGGGTAGGATAAGTGAGCTCCCGAATGAAGTAGGTATGTCTTGCCTAGGAGAGGCTTGAGACTCCCATACACAACAAGTGGAGGTATGTAACTAATTATTGTGGCCCTCAGCTTCAACGTGTAAAGCGACTGTACTGTCCGACCCCAACCTGGCTAGGACACCCGTAGAATAACCCCTGCAAAGTACCCCCTCGATATCCTAGGTAAGGCCACTAAGGTCACCTAAATATAATCAATACTCAGGAAGACAGTCGTAGGCGGGATTGACTGTATGGGCAGGGTAGCAAAGCCCAAAACTCTCGAAAGAGCCCCCAGATACGAATACAATCCTAGAAATATCTCTGGTGCTACTCAGTTATGACTAGGGGTCATTCCAATCAATAACCGCTCACACTGCCTTATGCTTAACTCCCTTTTGAGAGGAGGATCTTGAGAAACACTGGTTATACCAAGGAAGTTCACACACTCACCTAGATAGACACATACATGTTGTTTTTTAGTGGTCTTGGAGAATTAACTCACAATGAACTATTCCAAGACCCTAAAACCTAATCTTGTTGGTGAACCCTATCAAATAAAATAGTGTAGTTCATTTTAATTAAGCGTTGATTTTAATTGGCTTTATTACTCAAAAGAGGTATATGGTCGTGCAACTAATGGCGTTATGACACAACATGAAGCAAAATGCACACCTAACAATCAATGCAAATGCGTTGTGTCGATGAAAAACAGGGTATGCTACTACGTGAAATGCACAATTTTCTTCAAATGATAAATGCAAACTTTCCTATATGAAATCCTGACTAATACTCCAAACCAAATCTAGTGCAAGTACTATGCAAGATGTAAGATGCAATGCATGATGATAAGCAAATATTTTTGGATTTTTTGAAATAAAAATGAGATATAAAAGCAAAAGAATGGCTCTACAACCCCCACACTTTGCAAGCACATTCAAGCAGCACTCAAGCAAAGTACTAAGGTAAAAGAAGTCTAATGCACTAATCCCAAAACAAAAAATCGAAAATGAAAGACAAGAACATTCTTTAAAAAAGAAAATTTACCCTTCAAAAAACGTCTCTAGTCAGAAACAGAGGTGTATACGGACTCTGGTAGTATCAAAGGAGACTCAACAATCATAAAAATTCACCCAGCAACCATTCAACTTCCTCTAAAAGGAAAAACTAAGGGCATACATGACTGTTCACAGTAAACCCGTGTGTGTATGCAGAAATAGTAGTGAAACCCACGTATATACATGACTGTGAGTTCAAAACTTGGGTACAGGAACAAAGGTTCATAAAGATAAAGGCAAACAGACAAGCTGAGACAAACTTCACACCAATCAGACACTACCCCCAGACCCGAAATAGAAACAAGAGAGATAGAGCAATTCAAAGTCATTGAATGTCGATACAAAAGCCCCAAAGGACAACTACTAGGAACTCCCCAGCGGAGTCGCCAATTTTGTTATGGAGAGAAATTCCTATAGCAGGGTACCACAACAGATAGCTTGACTCCAGAAATCAATCCTTTCCAATGTGCAATAGAAATTAAATATCTAACATTGAAGGATCATAACTCATACCTTATTCCGAATGGTTGAAGTAGATCCCTGTTGAGTTTTCCAACTTTAGCTTGATTTGATAAATCACTTCCTCAACAACAAGTAACCAATACAAGCATACTATATATATTGGTGTTAGATCTATTCTAGCATATATAATCAACAACGTATAAGCATTTGAAATCATCCATGGATAAAATATTCATTAAAACATACATTATTGGACAGGAAAATATATTTCTATTAATATAAAATCAAAGATTACAATGGATACAACCTCTGTCGGCAAGTCTGCGAATCGGAGAAACTGAATCCCCCACTTGGGCCTCCACCACCTCAATCCTCCATCTCTTGATAGCAAGCTCACAAGAAAAAGGCAAGCTTGGGAAGAACACAAAAGTGATCCAAGGGACAAAGGGATGCAGACTCAAGCACAAGTTCCGGCAACAATGGACTATAGTTTCTTTTCTCTCAATTCTCTCATATGCCTTCAATGTACCAAAGAGTTCCTTATATAGCTTTTCAAAGGGGTAATGAAAGGTCGAATCCGAGTGATCTCAAGGCATAGGGAAGGCCAGGAGTCAAGTGAGTTTGATCCATGTCAAGGAAAACTCCAAAAGGATTTGGATTATGCATGCATCCCGATGTACACGGTTTTAGGGGTCAAACCCGTGTATACACATGATTAAGGGTTTAAAAGTTGCGTGTATCATTTTTCACATGTTTTTAGGGATGGTCAAGGAAACATCAAAGGACAAAAAATGGTCCAAGGGGTCTAAGGATTCTGCAGAGGGACAGGGGAAGGCCATACAAGTGTGATTCACTTGGAGTGGTAAAATCAGCTATAACAAGGTGCACCTAGTCGATTCTCCTTTACTGGTAGAATGCAGGTTGACTGTGGATTCTTTGTGTGCTCTATTTTGTTTTGTGCAGGACAAAATATATGATATGGATACGATGAGATAAAGGTATAATACGTGGGTTATTGTCGTGGCAATGTAAAGAAGGTCCTGGATAGTCCCTACGTGATGGATTGCTAAAGATGCAATGAAGACCTAGTTGAGGACTAGGCCTACACCCAACATGAAAAAGGGTTGGCTCTGTAGAAACTTCCGATGAAAGATAGTACCATTTGATGATTGATAATAAGATGATGATGGAAACAACTATGATGATGACTCTATGACTCCGTGATGATGTCTCGACGATGAATACTTGACCAAATGTGTTGATGACTATGGAAGGGAGAGAATACCTTCCTAGTTAAGATAAAGTGTCGATGTATTTATAACTTCAGAAGATATTCTGATTTATATTATCATTGTATGTTGTTGTGCCCCTATTTGAGATGTGTTTTCCTCCTTGCAAGATGTCTTCATTGTGTCTAGACCTTGAGGTACAACCTCCATTGTAATTTGGGGAAATAGTCCCCAGTGTGACATCATGTAATGTGTATTTGGAGTCTCTCTCAGAGAAGTTGGCCCTAATAGTGAAATAGGTCCTCCTAGTCATGTAAAAGGTCTGTCACTTGATTATTATAAATAGGGAGGTGCCCTCCCTTGTTTATACACACCTCACAATCACTCAAGTTCGCATGAGAGAGAGAGAGAGACAAGGGAGGAAAGATAGATAGCTTTTGAATACTTCTTATTGTTGGGATTGATAATATTATGACACAGTCTTTGTGATTGTACTATTTGGAGGAAGTTTGTGGGGTTTTCTCCTTTATGGTTTCCCCGATGAAAATATTTGTGTCTTGTGTATTTGTTACACCTTATGCATCTTGTTGTACTTGTTATTCTTTCAGAAAATGATCCTAATTAAGCTAATAAGAACTAGAGAAAATAACATGCCCTTGCACATGATAATGGATTTAGATGTGCAAGGAATGGTATGTGTGTGCTTTGACCATGCATTGGTTTATCACAATTTTCCATATTACAGTTACATTTGTTGTGCGGTTGAACAAAGCACATACCGTGAAAAATGCGTAATGCAGTGGTCTTTGTTATAGTAAAAAAATGTAAGTCATTTTCTACAGTTCCCATCATAATAAATCATAATCATTTCTTTTAGTGTGAATGGGTAGGATTTGCAGATCTAAAATACCAAATATAATCTTCTCCATTCACAACAATGTTACCACCTAAGATGTACTTAGTGGTTTTTTATCAAGTGAGCCTAGTGAACCGGACAAGGATAACTTGTTCGGACTTCAAAAGACCTTCAATCTTACTTCTGGGAAGCTTTGTTGTACTATATCACTTGTTCATACCCCATGGGGGAATTGTAATAAATGTTCTAGCATGATAGTGTCTGTAAAAGACTCAGTCTCTTAGACATTATTTGTCAACCTGATCAGCCCAGGGTGTTTTTTCCCTTGGTTATTATTGGTTGTTGAATAAACGACTGATATTTTTTGAGTTTTTCACTCCATACCTCCAAAGTTTGGGTCGGCGACTTGGCATTTAGGCCTATTGAGGTTATTAGAGTCTATGTGTCAATGTATAAGCATGCTAGGCATCATGGTCGAGTCATATGAACATGTCTAAGTCCCCCTAGGTTTTTTCAACTTTTTTATTTTTTAAAT
>LPNX010840821.1:1597933-1669095 GCA_001517045.1 Pseudotsuga menziesii | reverse complement strand
AGACTTGGCCCCAAGGACACACTGAGTGGCTTGAATATTTCTGCCACGTGACCCAGGTGTGTGAAAGGCGGCAACAAACAACACCCCCCATGATAAGTCTCGATCATATAATTTTGTGTGAACAGTTAGGATCAACTGATCAAATTTGGACTATTGATGGGAAGGTGCCTCTTATTATTCCTCATTTTTTTTGAATTTTTGGAAAAGATCTACTAATATTATCCACCCGACTAGATCTCATCCTTTTACAGTAAGGTTCCTCGCATTATGATCCAAACATGTATGTTAGTGTGAATGGTTATGATATATTGATCTCTGATCCCACTATGATATCATCCATTCACAACATAAATAAAACCTTTAAACCATATACTATTGTACACTATCATATTTGGTGGATTTAATCACGATCATCGATCATCGTTTGTCTACTAGTAGGACCCTAACAATTTGATAACCTGAGCTTTTGTTAACTAATGTAATTGATATTTTTATTTGTTTGAAAAATTTTACTAATTTTTTCTCTAAATAATCTTGTCATTCTTTTTGATAACCAACCAATACCTAGCTGGTGGCCCTATATTCAAACACCATTTGGTAATTCACAACCATGAATTTCTTAAAAGAATTTCATCAAACACTTTGCTTTTAAACTCAATTTCCTTTTTGTAAGCATTTATTCTGACCCATACAACCCAATGCTACAACCAAAAGATCTATTACCGTTGTGTAACATCCCCAACCATCATTTTGACCACATAATGTGTAGTTATGGGTTCCATACTTTTAAATTTCACCCCATGGTTTCCACTGGTCAAATTAAGAACTATTTTAAATCTCCCATGAGAAATATAAATTAATAAAACCATGTGTAGTTTCATAAATATGAAACACGACAGAATTAACATCTATATTTCACACACATAGCATGCATAGACCTTAATTTTCATAACATAAACAAATATCAATTTTCATATTCATAGACATGAATAAACAATTAAATTATAACTGAAGAATATCCAAGACATTGGATGTGTACAAGTGATGTTCCACAAAACCATAGATATCATCCCCAAGTCATGATATGAGTCCACTAGGGAAAATGAAACAACTATAGGCTTCACTCTCTCTCATCTTGGCCCATTTTTTCTCATGTTGATCTAGATGGATATAGGTGACCACCCACCTATTTCACTAGCTCAAAACAATTTTCAATGTTGGCGATTCCTAGTAGTTTTTCTTCTATTTTTTGGGTCTTGAACTTATGGGGTTGTTTTGAGGCCCTAAACGATGTTTTTTGGGTCCTCCACAACCTAGTAAATAACCATGGGATCTTGTCTAGGTATGATCCACTATTGTACCTGAATATATATTTCCAATAGACTATCAAGCGCCCTAAAAAAATATCGTATGCAAAATTTATGACCTTGGGAAGTTGTCTATTCAACTAACCACCTTGGGGCCACAAACTTTATGAAGGTTCATCTTGTAGGGTTAGGTTTTTTATTTTTAGGGTTATTTCCCTTATACTTATGATAAATAGGCCCCTTATACATCCTTTGGTATTTACTTTGTCACGAATGAGCATATCCACTACATCTCTTCTTAGAGATATAGATACCACCATTATAACTGCTTTTATTTTATAGTTTGTTTTGTTTCATTCATTTTTATAGAATATGAGTTTATTATTTCACCGTGTCTCTTGCAATATTTTTTTATATTGTAGTTCACCTACCCCCCAATGGGATTTGTTACGTCCACAGGAACAACGCATAGGGGGGCCACCTGAAGGGGCCTTTCCCATTCACTCTAATTACAGAGCTAACCCGAAGGGGACATCAAGTGAGGCCCTTATATAGCGATGTATAGCCTCCCGAGGATTTGACCCTAGGACCTTTTTCTCACAACTTACAACACTCGACCACTTGATATAGCTTACTAGAATTATGCCTCTTGCAATATATTTTTTCCTATGAATATATTTATGCTCTTTCATTTCATTCTCACATAAATCTATATCACATGCTTAGCCAAACTTATTAACATAAAACACTACAAGAATATCATTTATCCATCCTAGACATGGAACTCTCTTTGAGTACCCCACATAACACAAGGAATTCCTACTCTTTCTCTTCTCAACATTCCCTTAGAGTACCCAGACCTTACAGTTTCTTCAATGTGTGTAGAAAGTGTCGAAGCTAGTGTACACTTTCATATAATTACCTCTAACATCAATTGATTCCTTCTCAATCATCTAGGGAGTAACAAATATACAATGGGAAAAGTTTTATTGTCTTTCCCAATCTATATGTTTTTCTGTAACCATCCTTCTTCACTCTATGTTTACATTTTTCTTCTTCATAGTGCTACTTTCTAGTTAATTTTTCAATTTGGTAATTGGAAAAATGGGAGAGAATGACATGAAACTACATAATGTATGGAATCTTCATAGAAAATGAGGGATATAATCCAATGCATATGAGAGGATTGGTGGAAATACAACTAACATTACTTTTAACCATAGTATGAAGGAATCTTACAATTTCCATAAGAAGTGTATTCATCCCATGCTTCCATAACTACATGAGAATAATTTCCCACCAACCTTACACATTCATTCCATGATTGGGTTTGATAAGCCAAAAGAATTAAATGGTTCATATAAGGATTATGGAAGAAAAAGGATGAGTGCTAAGGATACCACTTGGAAAAAGAATATTTACTCTCACATAGGCCCCCTTTCCTCTTCTCTTATAGTGGAATCATATCCCCTCTAGTGTTCCTTATGCAACCATCTTGGACCATTTTATTATTTTCCAACATAATATTTAAATATATTTACATCATAATTCCATCCAACTACATGGCCCAGATATAAATGTTTACATCGTACATGCCTAGCCATCAACTAGATGAGCCTTGTCCTTGAGCTCTTCACTAGGAATCCATACTCGCATATTTACACCATTTTACATAATTTTATTTAACACATTCCAAGGATCAAAACTGGGGTATAATTGGGTATCATAACCATTAAGAACCTTAAAACAAAGGAATAAAGCATGTGGGCTTCACTATCCTTGGAAAAAATTTTGCATCATAGAAATACCCTCATTAAACTTGTTAAAATGGATGGAGGTGAGATCACTTTATAGATTTCTTGAATTCATTTTTTCTCCAAAATGAAGCTTCCATATAAAATTTTCACCCATTTGACTCTATTTACACTAGGAATGGCCATGTACCCCTCGATTGAATAAACTAAATTGAATAGTATCTATATCCCTTGACCAAAACAAGTTCTAAAATGACATTGTCATTAAATGAGATAATAGAACTACATGGTTGAGGAAGGATTTTTCATACAATTCCACACCATATTCAATGGAGAATTGCATAGTTTTTCAAAATGGTCAAATTGGGAGTTACTCTCGATCTCCATGTTTAATTAGCCTTTCCTATATGTTTTTGGATCTTATAAACTACATTAGGAACAAGGAAATTTTAGGTGAAAATTTTAGTCCGTGAGCTAATTTTTGACAATTTTTTTTCCCAAAAAGGACTCACAAATTTCCATTTTTTCTATGTAATGATTTTCTCAAATTCCATAGGATAAAAATAATTTACTCTAAACATCACCAAAATAAATAAATAAATACATAAAATCCTTAGAATTTGAATATTTTTATGAAAATATTGTCAAACATTTTATGGTTCAAAATTTAAGGATTATTAATATTCTCCAAGGTTTCTACTCTATTAGAAAATTACGGATTCTTAAAATTGTCCCAGATTATGAATTGATTGGTGATATTTGATACAAAACATTTAAGTGTCATAAGAAGCAAAAAGTGGCATGATGACATCCTTCATAAACTCTCCTCTTGTTGGAGGATGCTATAATTGGTAATTCCATATTCACTGGCTTGGATCTTCCTCTATTGCATTGGTCATATATATTGTGGTGTTTTTGTTCTATTCCTAGTCACATTTTGTGATTCCTTAATATTCACTTGAAAGGAATATTCAACATATGATTATGAGTGAGAAGGTTACCTTATAAGCATAGGGAACTTGATTCATCCATTTTCACACTTGTTTGAATTATATACTTGTGATGTCCCCACCCCTCTACTCGGTAGAGAGGACGCGGCCATGATGCTATCTAACCCAGGAAATGTAAATTCCATGAACATACACATGATGAAAATGCATTGAAACTAAAAACATACACAAGTGCATAAACCATTAACATACATCGGAAGCAAATTATATTTCATTCACATTCAAGCCTTCAACATGTTCATAGTAATTTATCAAGCAAATATAGTTGTAGAGATTAAACACAAGGAAATACTTATCTTGAGAAAGAGTTGTCCCGCAACCAGCTACCTCGCCGCAACGTTCCACCCAACCATAGGCCAGTGTGCTCATCATTCTCTCAGCAACACTGCCACCCCCGACCTGGGCATGATTTCCATAAGGAATAAGGGAACACTAGTAGGCTCACACGTAGCCAAGGATACACAAAACTCAGGCAAGCCAATACAGTTGAGTTTATCAGGCTATAAAGGAGCTGGAAAGGTTGACTGCTACGCTAGTGAGCTCAACCAAAGAGCTATGGAAACCTGCACCAGAGCTAGCCTCACTTCTAAAACATCTACACACCCAACACAAGGAAGCATCCCCTTATCTATTGCACAGTACCTCAGTCTATGCCTTCCCTTCCAGTGCAATTCAGGGTGTGCAAAGAAGAAATCCAGCCCTCTAGCTCTGTCTGTGAGGTTCCTTCTTCCACTAGGTTTATCAAGCTAGCTCAGACCCCATTTCCACTCGAAAAAAAGTTCAAAACAAAATAGCAGAGGAATACACAGCAATTGCAATCTGGGATTGATGAAAGTGTTGTTCAACCAAAACATAAACCACAATGGGTAAAACAAATCCCATGGCAACAATTCAATTTACAGAGTCATTTATGGACTTAACGTGGCCAAAATGAACTCAACAACACCCAAAATTCATGGCTCTATTCTCCCACTCATTGGGAAACACTAAACAAAAAAATTCCCCACCGTGGGCATGTGGAAATGACACCAAAATTCCTTGTAGAGATCCCAGCCACTAGAAGTTAATAAAAACACTTCACAACCATGGTAAAAACACATGAAACTACAAAAACGTGAATGGAAAATGCACTAGTAGCTCCAAAAACGTGAGGAAGACAACCCAATGCCTGGAATTTAGAAAAACGACCTCCCATCCATGGGAAAAGGAGGCCAACAACCAAAAACGTGGAATGAAAACACACAGGAAAAACTCCAGTTGCTCCCCAAAGCCCCAACGTGAAGGAGAATGGTGAGGAAAAATGAAAAACATGGATGCATGGAAGAATGGCATACGTTTTTGGGCATTTTCCTTGCCAAGGAATTCAGAACACATTTTTCAAAAATGGGTTCTCTTCCCAATTCGAATTTTTTCCCATACTCTTCCCATTCCATGCAATAACTAACTCAACCACATTCTGGCAGAAATAAATGATTGGGGAAAAAGATAAGAAAGGTATTTGACAGTTTGATGGGTTCTCTCATGTACATTTGGATTTTACCCATTAGCCCCAAAGGTTAAATATCCACCCCCCTTGTCCTTAAGAATCATGCCCCCATCTCATTATTGTTGCATTGACATAGCTGGTTGTGGGTTATTTAATTAATTGCATATTTACATGATGATTTAAAAATCATAACGTGCCTAGCTTGCACAAATACCATCGGCACCAATTTAATCGCTGAAACATAAAAAACGATAATCCATGGTGGGTATTTTTTGCCTTTAGCTCTACACCACGATTAATTACAGTATATACATCATATACATTTAATGCAAACAGGGTCAAAACTAGGGTATTACAATACTCATGTTTAACTTGTTTGTGATTCCATTCCATTATAACTCAAGATAAAGTATCCTTATTTACCTCCATAGGGGAAGAAGCAACTTATTAAGTACATATATTGATTAGATTATAACCCTCCTTTGTTGCTTATTATATATTTGTTTTCCCCTAAGCCTAAGTATATTGTTATATATGATAGAAGTATGTTTAGTTTGGTCACAAATAGTTAGGGGTTTCCACTCACTTAGGATCCAATGATCCATTCCTAATTTGACCACTAAATTTATGTGAGTTAATCAATATAATACTTGTTATTTACTTTCCATGACATCTCCCATTAAATAATTAAAAATAAACATATTCATTTATTTTACTAGGTGAATTAGCAACTTAGGATAGGGCCGATGCTTGCATGACACGAGATCCAAGGATCCAATCCCACTACCACTATACCCCTAAGTGCATCCAATGGGCTCGAACCATTTCTCATGGGTAAGTTTAGGGGGATTTAAACACGAGACCTTCAACTTACAACCATTTACAACATTTCAATTTTACAAATTTCTCCCCCCCACCACAGGCTAATCATTTTCTTACTTAAGATGAAATGATGCATTTATAATATAATCTACATCCTAGAGAGTGTTGACAAAATTATTATAAAAAACATATAATCACTACTAACATTGATATAAAATCGTGATTTCCTATGATTATTATGGAAAACATAAAACTTTGTCCATACATACCAGCAAAACCATAATCTAAATAATTATTATATATTAAGAGAATGAGATGAAAGGATTTTCTCAACCTTGTCTTGAGATACTCTCAATGGTAGCAAGTCTATATCTCTACTACATGCTTGATTCGATAAATTTTCTACCTCCTAATTATGTTTAAAACATAAGTGAAGGAATTGGATAAATGAGAAACTACATTTTATATCTTTAGCTAATTGTAAAATACCATACAAAACCTAAACACTTTGGCTCATCTCTCTCATGATCCAATCCAACACTAATACCGAGTCACTATAGATATTTATTGATTTGATTCTTTCTTCTCAAGCGATGGACAAGGATATCCACTACCTTGGTTTATACATAATTATTTGATCCTTACCCTAGGTTGCATTGCATTCAAAAGGAATCTTGTTGTTGTTTATGATGGCTAAAATCCCTCCAAACTTCACATGTAATTGGATTTTTGTTTGATTCAATGTTAACAAAAAAAGTAGGGTACAGTGTATTGATCATTAGATCCCTAATGCTTTATATCTGCTTATTTTCATTGGTTTTAATGTTTATCTATTATGGATACTTTTTCATTCTAGTTATGTACTTCCCTTTACATAACTTAATTAACACCCATAATAGGAAAAGTGGTAAATGAACTAACATTGCCTCTTTCCATTTTATCTTTGCTATAAATAAACCTAACTAAACTTTCATTACATTTTAAATATTGATCTATAGGATATTATAAACCTATATTAATCCCTTGATAAGCTTTGTTTCCAAATTTCCTTCTCCCCCTCTCCTAGTTTCCCTAAAGTTTTTTTCAAAAATTAGACAACTCCATATTCGTTCGAGACATCTTAAACTTAGGATTTCCACCTTGTTGTAGTTTAACCACTCACTTTAACTACCACATTACATATACTAAATATATCATCCCCGCGGGGGATTCACCTTGTTGAGCAATATCTTATCACGTTCATTCATAAAGGGGGGGTTTTAATTGTGAAAATAAGGTCAATGTATTGTAGGTATTGGGGGGCAAGGAATATGGTATGGAGGGTCTATAGGTATTGGGGGGGGGGTATAACAAGGGGTTTATAGTAAAAATAAGGAATATATTGTAAAAATAGGGGTTTTAAATTGGAAATATGTATTGGGAGGGGGGCTCAACAAAATGATTTTTGTAAGTAATTATCAATATCTAGTGAAATTAGGGGTATTTTATAATATCCCATGAACGGAGGTGCTATGACATTGTTTCATTAAGTGAAGACCCCATGATAATAACTTGATGCATTAAAGTATTAAATTACCAAATCCATGAGTAAGGTTAAAATTATTTTAAAGTAGTTTATTACTAATCAAATCATGTGTGGTTCTTGAATTAATCACCAACAGTTTTTTTATTTTTTTAAAGTTGTAAATTTTTTTCTTAATTTAGTTCTATTGTAATAAGTGAAGTTGTTTAGTTAGTATGAGTTCGAATACACACACACCAAGTAATTATAAGTAATTATAATCATGGATATATATTCTAACAAAGTCACCCATATATCACATGTGTCTCCCATCCACTTTGAAATGGGTTGTTTCAAAGTTGACTCAATCCATGAGGGGAACACAAGAATCAATTTTTGGAGAAGGGGAAATGGAATCATAAAAACACATGGAAGGCAATCATGCTTAGAGGATTAACCCTAGGTGAGGTTCCTATCATAATATTTTTATGATAATTATCATCACATTTTATAGATTATTTAAAATTTATTAAACATAATCCTTCTTCATATATAAAAAACATGTATTTAAAAAAAATCATAACTTTATTATTATATATAAAGAAATTACATTCCTCATTATCTCAATAAATGACTATATGGAGATTCCACACCCAGTTTGGATATGATCAACTAGAACAAAAACCAAATAGAATGATGCAACACACTGACTCATGAAAGCCTACCAAAACAACTGAAAACTCATAAAATGAAACCATATCTAATCATCTGATACAAACACCATAGAGAGAAAGACAACAACTCATAATATAAAACAAATCACAAAAGTATTATTTGTGACAAAGAAATAAGAAGCCAAAAAAAAAGACTGTAACAACTCTAGACAAGGCTTAGCTAAAACCAATTTGATCTCAAACTATTCTTCGAATAGTATCAAAGTACATCCTTCAAAATGGTATCAAGAAACTTTAAGATATCATTAGTGACTATATAGATCATAAAAGAAAGGGATTATGAAAATATTTTGAGCATGAACCCTCTTTGAAATTAGTGATATGTCATTATCCCAATCCCATACTTTTTGCAACATTTGAAAGAGCATCACCTTCATTATTCCTTTCACAATGGATATATCTATAACTTATTGATTCCATATTACCATGTAGAATTCTTATCTCCTCAACAACGAACTAAGAAAAATGTTGAGACAACGCTTCCCTCCCAACATCTAGTCAATGACAATTTTATATACATCGAACATCTGGATCTATTTAATATTCTTCTCCACGCCTAAAATGAATAAAAGTTTAAGAGATAATAATTCAACATAATTATTAGTAGGCTTTACCGAGGAGTACACATAATCAAACTTTCCCCACACATGCTAGGATCAAACTTTCACACATAGTAAAAGTAGTCCCATGGAATAGACCAATTTACCTGTTCTTCAATCACTTGTCGATTAAATTCATATTTGACTTTCTTAAGAAAGATATGAAGAATACCAATACTACATCTGGCACATATATGGGGCCTAGTAAATATATCAACAAACATACAATCATGTTTGGAAATCCAAACTTGCCAAGAAACAATAATAGGAAAGCTTTTGGAATCACAAAAATCTAGAAGATGCCACCAATTGCATAAACAAATACTGACAAAATATCCAAACTAAGGACATTTAAATTGCAATAACTATTCGATCTCCTTAAAAACCAAACTGATATACCTATAGTCAACAAACAAATGAATATTTGTTTCCTCTACATTTTGACTATGATAAACATCTATGGGGACCAGATATGAACTGATTTTGCATATGATCATAAGTCAAAACCTTGTGATGAAAAATGAACCACATGAGAGTCTTAGCCTTAGGTGGACAAGTACATTTCTAGATAGAGCACCACCACCATTATGAGTTAGACAAATGATTGGTTATTATAGATATATATCCCAATTTAAATGTATAAAGACCATGAGGATCACTCTCTCAAACTGAAGAATCTGTATGATGAAGAAGACTCAAATATTTATGAATCTAAGTAGTATAAGATCTCCATCTATAGGAATATTCACCTCTAAATCCCAAATACTTGATTTTGACCCATCCTTGTCCCAAAAGAGAGTCAACACCATGACCAATAGATTGATTTACACTGTATAAGCCTCTAAAATGTAATTGCATCATCGTACCGAATTGCAAAATATGAGCTGAATCACAAACTATCCAGGGATCCTCGCCCACCTTCTAAGCACTAGAAATGAGGAAATAGTTGCTTTCCACATAACATAGACATTATGAAGGGATTTAGAAGTGCTTCGAATCCATATTAAAAGAGAAAGAGGGGCTATATATTTCTAAAAGACTGCTTCTTTCCAAAGACCCAAACCATTAATTAACCTCCAAGCACTTTTGGCTGCAAGAGCCTTTGAGAAAGCATGGAGGTTCTTTAAACCCCAACCACTCTGAGATTTAGGCGTATCAAACTATTTCAATTTAATCCAATCTACCATAATAGGAAAAATGAAAAAATGACTTCCAAATAGGATCCATAATTCCACGCGGTAACCATGACATTTTGAGCCAATAAATAGGAGTATCCTTTAAAACAGATTTCACAAGGACTAATCTCCTTGCCTTAGATAACATCCCAATTCAATATTTTATTTTCACACTTCCTAATAAGCCAATCCTAGTCTTTTTTGGAGTAAGAGACTGGATTTAACCGAAATCCAAGATAATTTAGGGCATTATCTAGGTCTAAAGTAGTGAACGAGAATATACTCTTATACCTTAACCAAACTTCCATCTCTACATCTTCATTAACAATGATAGACTTCACTTCATTTGGCATCATTCTAGTTCCTACACAAAAGAGATTGAGGATATCTGGTAGCATTTCTATGTCTCGAGTAGAGCCATGAATTAGTGAAGATTAGGATGTTGAGTCAACGAATAATATATGGGACAACTAGAAACAAACCCTTACATAGAGACCTTTGTACTTGCCACACTCTTTAGCTGCAAAAATAGGCCTATTGAGTGTATAAACTACTTAAAAAAAACATATGAGCTAATGAACAACCTTGTTTGATTCCATGTTCAAATCTAAAAAACTTTGAAGCCACTCCATTAACCTGAATAACAAAGGAAATAGCAGTAATATAACACAATCCATTTGATAAAGGATACTCATAGTTCTCATAAAAGACCAACTAATAGGACTTCGAAAGATTAATTTTAATAACCACTTTTTTTTTATATCTAATTGAATGAAAATCCTCCCTAACCAATATATACTTATTATAACATATATTATTTTAAATGAAAATTTATTTATTTATTGAATATAAGCTCATAAAGTGAACTCGCCACTTTTTTTTATATCTAATTGAATGAAGATTCTCCTTTACCAATATATACTTATTATAACATATATTTTTTAAATGAGAATCTATTTGTTTATCCACTATAAGCTCAAAAATAAGTTTAACTCACCATTACACATTTCATTGAAAAATAAAGTTTGTTGGTTCCTTTCACATTTCATTGGAAAATAAAATTTGATTGTTCCTTGCACTAGCGTATAAGAATATATCCAAAGGGGACATCAACAATATTTAATATAATTATGGCGGAGAGGAAAATGTCTATTAAAATTGATCTTGGGTTATTGTTATAACAACTATTTTAAATTGTTAATAGAATATAAAAATGTATTTATCTTAATGTTATATATAATTAAGAAAATAGAAATCTTTTAAAAATTAATCAATAAATTGAAAATATTTATAAATATAATTGAATTATTTTTACTAATAAAAAAATGCTTTAAAATTTTATTCTTATTTCAAAAATTTCAAATTTAAATAAATACCTTTAACCAGTTTAATGTTAATATTAATTTTTTACTTAAAAAAGATAATATCATAAAAATTGCATTAATAAATTTTATACTTAAACATATAATTTCAAATCATTTTTTTTCTTTCAAATCATTTTTTCTCTTTCTTTCAATTAACTAAATATACCAATCTTTTTCTTTCTTTCTTTTAAGAAGAGGTGGTACACTTGTGATACAATGGAGGCATCTCACTTTATAAACATGCCATTTTTTTCCTTTATTTGATATGATTGGAGATGGTACACTTAGGCGATAATCTAGGGATCTTACTTTTTCTCTTTAATGGCTCAAAGTAAAGTGATTTACGATTCATGAATCATGTGTACTTGAAAGATTAATATGCACATTATAATATTATTAAATTAAATTTGAAATCATTTACATAGCCGTGGATATATTTATTTTTCAATTATTATATTTAAATAATTTAATTTTTATTTTATTTTATTTTAATTTTTTATTAAATTATTTAAAAATGGAATAAAAGCTTTTTAATTTATTTTGTGGATAAATGATTTAAAAAACAATATGTGTAAAATTAGATTCGAAAACATTTACATAGCCATGGACATATTTATTTTTCAATTATTATATTTAAATAACTATAAATAATTTAATTTTTATTTAATTTAATTTTAATTTTTTATTAAATTATTTAAAAAGTGGAATAAAATCTTTTTAATTTATTTTGTGGATAAATGATTTAAAAAACAATATGCTTAAAAGTTATATTGTGATTTTTTTTAAATAAAATATATTTATTTATAAATTTAAATATAATTTGTGGGAATTGAACATAAATAAAGAGTTAATATTATTTCTTATAATAATACAAATTAAATCTAATTTGATGTATTTTAATAATTTTGAGGAAAACTTCATACAAATGTTTTAAAGTTCATCTTTATCATAAGTTTAGTTAGAACTATAGCATTGAAAAAATTATTAATGGAGGGTGAAAAACTTACTATGAACTTGAAAACAATTATGAATTAACATACTTTTGGTTTTGGGATAGGAAGAACCTCTTATTTGAGGTTTCTTCATGATTGAGAATATGGAAGACAAGAAAATTAGATCTCAATGAACTTTAATAACTATCATTATAGATTAACCATTATTATTATTATTTGCTATTATATTACTTTATAAATTTATTAAAAAACAATTTTAAAATTAAAATAAACCAAACTAATAAATAATGGTAAACAACCCTATTTGTATCAAAAACATGTTAAATTCTAAAGCTTAATCAACTAATATATTAAAAATAAAAAATTTAACAAATAAAAAATCATTATTCAAATTTTTTCCACATTTCAAACATTAATTAACAAATGCCACAAGGTGGCAAAGTCCCTCCCGTGAGATTTGTGCTGCATGATAATGGAGCTTTGAACTTGGAAGAAACTTTTGTTTCTCTCTTGGAGCAAGAAGGTACACAATTATTCATAATATGGATGAGCTTGATGTTAGGAGGATGATAAACTTAGGTTTGAACCATGACTATAGAAACACTTTCAAGCTTATGCAAACAAAAACCTCGTGCAATCCAGCCAATCCATTTTCTTTTAGTGAAAATTTAGAGGAGACTTTGAAATAAGCAAGTTCACATAAAATTCATTGTTAAAGTATTTATCATTGAATTATTGTTTGAGTATTTATCAATTAAAATACATTAATGTTTATATAATCAATAATTTGAAATATAATAGAAAGGTATTTAATTATTTACAGACATGTAAAAAATTTAGTTTATATTCAAATGATATAACGCTCATTCATTGAAATATATTTTGTTTGAGATGATTAACAAACGTTATATATATATAAAGCTTTTATTTTCTATGATTGGAAACTATAGATAATATATTTAAACCACTCATTAACTTTACTACTCTAACTTAGGGCACTATTGTGATTGATAAGTTTCATTTGCTGGCCACTTTAATTGGGTAGCTATTTACACTATGGCAATTTGTTAGTATGAGAGAATTAATGGTAGTGAGGCAAGTTGAGCTTATAAAGTTAGAGTGCCACTAACATTTGATACGACTCCAAAATGGTTGGCAACATGAGAAGATCCAATATTACACGCACCCACTCAACTCAATTCCTTGTTGCTATCTAGACTTCATGCCAACGAGATGACTATCTTTTCCACGAACTACGTGACATCGAGATAAGCATTTTTTTAAAACTTGATAAATGAGCAAGTCATGGACAATTGGATTAGTGGAAGCCATCCATGAACAATTTGTTCATGATTTCGAGGTTTTCTTTGATAGAAACATTTGTTAGATATGAATGCCCAAGAAAATGGCCTAGTTTCTCATCTTATGTGCCTATAATCAGCACAAAGGATGAGGCAGGACACATGCAAGTTGTCTAATGTTATGAAACATATAATCATCATGTCTTTATGGACTAGGGAGTAGTATCCTAGAATTGTTGTTCTCAATTGAATTTAACAAAGTACATAAATAATGACTGAGGGTACATGCACTCCCCCAGGTTAGTTCGCCCGCCCAACCAGGTCTCATGCAGTACAATTGGCAATGCCTTCACAAATGTAAACAGGAAGTGTAAACTCAGTCTTTGCATGTACACACATTTCAATTTGCATGTACCATCTCCATGTGAATACTTGGCATGTCAATTTTAATGTGGCATAAAGCTATCTCTAGAGTTGGAATTTGACATGCATTTTCCCGTTTTGGGACATTTTTCTCATCAAATACGGGTAAAAATTGGCCAAATCCATTTTGTTAGACATTTGAATATTTTTGTAAAATGTGGTTTTGATGATTTAATTTTTTATCAAAACGTCATTATATTAGTAATATAAAACTAGAGAATAGTCAGGTCCGGAGGTACGAGGCTGTCGGGTCTGGAGGTAAGAGCCCGATCCAGCTTGGGATGTGGGGCAGCATTGGGCAAGACTCGGCTGAATCAACTAACAGCATATCAACAACTCCAGATGGAAGACTCTATGATGGGACGATGTCGAATTCGAAACTCCATTCGCACTGCACAGTCGGGACTCACGACTCGCCAGTCATCAGTGTCCACCTAGGACCATCCACATGAATTCATAAATGCCATCGGTTAATGCCATTGAATGCATAATAGTGTGAGCTATCAATCATAATTTATCGCCATCGGTGAGAATGAGATGAAGATCAATATGGCCCTTGGTCGAGCCGCTGATGGTAGTGGAACGCCGTACAATTCCAAATCTTTAGACTCAAGCTCTAGTCTCCGACGAATCAGTCATTGGTAGACCATAACCCACATCCATAGGCCTTCATTCTGCCAAATTGCAACTTGCAAATTTTCAACTACAAGTATACTAGCTGCTTTCCTACTAGGGTTTGCAATCGCCGGAAGAAGGCTCTAGGATTGTGTAGGTGGAAGGCTCCAGGATTGTGCAGGTGGAAGGCTCCAAGATTGTTCTATCGATCACGCCTTCAATTGCTCAATTAATTAATCACTCTAATCACTGAATGTATTGCCGGCAGTGGCTGAAGCCTAAATGAATGCTTCTCGAGGGCTCGTAAAATGATAAAGGGATAATCTGGGTTATGTAACTTATAAGTTAGTTCAAATCCGTTTGACATTGATTGACTATCACAGTCAACGAGGTTTTCTATCCTGCATCCTGATATAGTATTTTCTTTGCTTGGGAGATTGGGCTTAATAAATCTCTTGGGTTCTCGGTTCTCCCTCTCCTAGTTGCGCAACTAGAAACTTGCAAGGATTCAATAATAGTTGGAATCACATATATTTTGGGACACCTAGGGAGTATGAAGGATTAATGCTTCGGTAGTTGGTTCAAGTTGTTCAACAATCCCAATTCTTGATGATTCTGTTGATTCCAACATTCAGCCTTGGATTCTTGGTAACATTATCCCTTTTATCCCTTTCTTAATGTATTAGTGGTGATTTTATTTGTGGTTTCTAGGAGCTAGGATTGTCATTCTCTGTTACGATTTTTTTTCTAACCATTTCTGTCATGTGAATGTCGTAGGTTGAATCAATATTTCCCTATCACCATTGCTCCCTTGGGTTTTTAGGTTGCATCCTGCAACAACGTTGCTAGTTCCAACCTGCAATTTCGGATACAAACGGTTAGGACTCAAAGAGGTAAGCAATGCATTATGCTACCAACCTCCTTGTTTGATAATAGGATAATGGTTGACTTAAAAAGTGAGGATCCATTTAAAGAAACAATCAAACAATTATTTTGGTTTTGTTCTTTCATAATTGCATCAAAGAGGGATGGTAGTTCCAACTTCCTTGTGTATTAACCTATCAAAGTGAGATCTTATTTCTGTATGCTATATTGAAGACTTGAAACTAAGTGAAGGATAGATCCTAGAATGAGTGAAAGATCGATCCTAGAACCCTGTGAAAGATCTAGCATAGATTTGTGTGTGAATAGATTGAACACATAAAGGAACTTGTAATTTTGTGTTAGATATCCTACCTTCATTATTTTACAAGGCCTTAATTTACCTACTAGCATGTGTAAAGGATATTGGGACAGGAACACTATGCAAAGAGCCCAAGTTTATTTTCAAACTGCTACTTAGTAGTTGGAACAGAGCAAGAACATGCAAACAACCCAAACCCAATCACTAGCAGGTGTAAAGGCCTTGTGTATGGGAGAGAATGTAATGAATGGGATTGACCTAGGTCTACATAGAAAATGTACCTCAAAAGATACCTCATATTAGGAAAGAAAAATTAAAAAATATACCACAAATAGATGCAGTGTTGACAACATATACTAGGAAATCACGTGAACATATAAAATTTGATACTTCTTCCATCAGTCTAGATCATAATATTTCATGAAAGTTCTATATTTAAGTGAAAGAACAACTAATTTTAAGATACGATACGTTGGCAATTCAAGAATTATAGATCAAGTGGTCGAACTTTTAAGTAAACTAAGGTTAAGAAAAATTCTAAGATCAACATGATTTAATTATCTAGATAAGTAGCATTTAAGTATGTAAACCAATACTTCTAAACTAAGTCAATTGTTGTCATGATATAGCTAAATCCCATGTTAAATTTTAATTTTAAGCTAAAAACGAGTCTCCTCAATTGCAAAAATGTTGTTACAATCCAAGGATTCTAAATATTGTGAGTATGCTCATGGCATAAAGATGCATTAGTAATTTCAATGTTAAGCTGGGAACAAGTTTCCTCAATTGTCAAATTGATGTTAGAACCCAGGGATTCTAAATATTGCAAGTATACTTGCGGATTCTAAAGATGCATTGCTACAATCTTACATAGATGTGAATTATTTCTAAACTATTCCACTTTCTCTTAACATGCTACAAGCCAAGTGAAACATGGGATTTCATGTATTAAAATTTTACCGAGTGAGGGAACAACTTTCCCCAACTCTAATATGCTGACAATCCATTATACAACCCATCGAAATTGAATTCGAATGGTCAAAAATTAATTGAACACAACTTCAAAAAAATCCAGTTGAAATTTGAATTTAATTAATAATTTAAGAGATTTAACATCAAGATTATATAATTACACATTAGTCAGCATTAAAAATGCAAATCAATAGTGGATATTTAAGTCAGTAGCTTTCATTTTCGAGCTAGACAGATCCCTCAAAATTTCTAGGCTTAAGCTGATAAAATAATCCTTAATTGTGATGTATTGTTACCAGTTGTGGGGTTCTAATCTTGTAAGTAGACTCCGAAGAAAGCATAAGTTAACCCCTCAAAGCACATTGACATTAGAACAAACCCCATCTACATAATCCATACAAAAGTGATTAACGTAGCTAGTGGGAAATACACAATTTCCCCCTATCATATGGTATACAAATGGTACAGACACTTCCCCGTCATGGTCAAGCTAATAGGAAGGATATGTGAAAGTATGTCCAGAACGATGGACAGATGACCTATGGGCCAATTGACTCATTGGTGACAAATAAGAATCAAGCCTTCGTGCCTCAACCTTTGGATTGTTATCAAATGATTGCGAGTGTGAAAATTTCTCCGAGTTATATCCATTTTTAGTAGCTCCCAAACTATTATAAGTTGTTCAACAAACAACATAATGACAAATAAGAAACTTGAATATAATATCTAGATAACATATGATCCTAGAATAAACAAGAATTTTCTACTTAGACGGCCAAATCCGTCCTTTATTTAGATGTCTAGCTATAGGATATTTCCCCTAATTATTTAATTAAATTAAAAGGAAAAGAAAAGCATCAAAACATTACCTTACGGGTAGCTTGAAATGGGAGAGTGATAAGGAAAATGCCTAAAAGAATTAACTTGTAATGGTGAAGGGATAGGGGGAGGAGGCATTTTATTCCCAGATATTATAGGTGATTGGGTAGTTGATCTTTGAGAGGGAGACACAGTGACAACAATCTAAGTTTGTGGTGAATCTAATGATTTATCTTGACTAGAAATATGTAAGATAAATTATATCAGACATTATTTTTCCAACTTTGAGATTAATTATATCAGGCCTTATTTCTCCAAATATTATTATGGTGAATGTCTTTTAAATCTGCAGTACTTTCATTATATATATGGTGGACTTTCTATTGAGGTTTGTGAAATTGGTAAACATTGTTGAAGTTCCTTATCAGAGTTTGAAGCAAATACACATTATAGGAGGTATGTATAGTAAAAGGGTGATTTTCCTTTCCATACTATAGTTATCATCCAATACCCAATGCTCACTCTTTCACAAACCAGTGATCCATGTTTTCTTTGTAAGCGGTTATCATTTTTGTGAAGATTCCATCTTTGAGATAAATTTTACCAGGCCTTATTTTTCCAAATATTGTTGTGGTGAATATTTTAAATATACAATACTTTCATTATATATATGGAGGATCTTTCTCTCGAGGTTTCTAAAATTGGTAAGCATTGTTGAAGTTCTTTATTCCAAACAAGCAATCTGAAGCAAATACAAATTATAGGATGTTTGTACTGTGAAAGGGTGTTTTTCCTTCCCATGATATAGTTACTAGCCAATACCAAGTGCTCACTCTTTCACCAATTAGTGATCCACGTATTCTTTGTAAGCGATTATCATTTTTGTGAAGATTCTAGCTTTGCGATAAATTATATCACACCTTATTTTGCCAAATATTATTGTGGTGAATGTCTTTTAAATATTCAATACTTTCATTATATATATGGTGGATATTTATCTTTAGGTTTGTGAAATTGGTAAGAATTGTTGAAGTTATTTATCCCAGTTTGAATCAAATACACATTATAGGAGTTCGTTACAGTGAAAGGGTGTTTTCGATATATTTCTATCGCATAACATGTGGCCATGAACTTGTACCTATGTAATGTCTCCAAATGCTCCGGGCCGCTGGTAATTTTTCAAATATCTTAATTTTTCCGAGTCTCCATCCTCAAAACATTTTTTTGGGGGATTTTCTTTTTCACCTTAGTAAGAGAATGGAATTATTTTCCTACATTCCACTCCAGATAAACTAGATCAGGAGATTTCTTTTCATCTTTTGAATCCCAATAGGGATGTAGACAACCAGTTCCAATACATGTTAAAGATAGTGCACATGTACAAGTTCATGGCCACAAGTTATGAGATAAAAATATATCGAAAAAACACCCTTTCACTGTACATACCTCCTATAATTTGTATTTGAGAAGTCATGATACATGTTGTCGTGACTTCTCCTTATACATTGATGATAAAAATATATGAAACACACATGGCAATATACCTTGAGAGAGAAAATATTGAATTCCTTGGTCTTGTCGGTCCTATGTGTAAAAGGGGTTGTTTCCCCACCTTTATGGTACACCTTGGTATTTTGGGTATGGGGGTTGCCTTACCACCTTGTTGTGATGCTTAGTTGACTTATAATCCTTTTGTTCCTCGTGCCCTTGTTGTATGTGGTACCATGACCACCTTTGGTATGATGACTTAACCTTATTGTTTTTATTTTATATGACCAATTGACCGTTAGTACCCTATCCTAAGTGAACATAAAATTATTTTATGTTATGTTTGATAACAACCCTAAAAGATAGGGGTAAGTGGATTGACCCTTCTAGAAGGCTTGTTAATATTATAAATTCAAGTCTTGAATTTAATTTAGAATCTGTTGACAAGATAAATTTGAATATACGATCTTTCACGTTTCTCGGGTATGTTGTTGCTAATTGGGTTGATGTCTAGGGTTTTGTTTCTATCTCTGAGTTGCCTCCACCTCTCCGCTCATCCTGCTAGTGTTTTCGTCTCCCTGTTCAAGTTGTTGTTGTTGTAATTAATAATTCGTGTCAATCTTCTTGGCACGTTAAGGGTTTCCTTGAGATGGGAATTATCTTTTGTAGGAAGCTAATTATGATAGAATCCCCTCTTGGGGAGGTCGTGACTAATAGAAACCTTTTTTATCAGGGTCATGACTAATATAATCCCCTTTGGTTTGGGTCGTGACTGATCTAAACCCCTTAGGGCTGAACCGTGATTGAGTTTCTAGATGGGTTGTGACTGTGTGGAACTATTTTTTATTTGGGTTGTGACTGTATAAAACCCTTCTTGGGTAGGTCGTGACTGTTTGACCTTACCTTAACCGAACAATGGACTGTTGATGACATTTTTTAGCCCTCTTGGATAGGTCATGACTATTTTGTGACTTCTTAGATTGGGTCGTGATGACTATTGGCTTCCCAGAATTAGGAGGTGACCCTTCTTCTCTTTATTAGAGCGGGAGGTGACCCTTGGGCCTTGGGGTTGTTCAGAATTGATCTATGAATCTTGGATTCCTCCTGTGCTAGGATGTGTCCTTGTGTGTGCTCATTGAACTTGAGTTGTAACCTCTACGACTTGTTTGGACAGAGCTCTGATTCGTGTGGCTGTTATGAATCTGACTTGACCTTGTTGCGTTTCTAAGATCTAAGTTGTGACTCATGTTAATATTCTTGAATTGGTTGTGATCCTACTGGAACCTAACTATTTTTGGGGATGAGTATCATTGACGAGGTTTTCACACCGGGTGACTAAGTCATATTGACTGCTACTGTATGTCCCTAACCTTTTCTCTCTCAAGGTATGTAAATTGTTTCATTGTTGATCTTGTCCTTTTAGTGACAAGATTTTATTCAAACCAGATATGAACCGACATTGTTATTTATTAGTTGTTGGTCATTAGTTTATTTTTTGTACTATATTATTGTTTATGTTATGTACATTGCATTTGATGAAGTGTATCTCAAGGACCAACTTTAAGACAATGACCATTGGAGTTTAAAGTTGAAAGAGATGAAAGTTGTGTTTTCTAAATTTACCTTGCATTGCTACAACTATACCAATTTTTTTTTAGAAATTTATTTTTCACTGTTGTACTTTTACTTATGAGCACTTGATTTGCAATTTTTGCACAAGTTAGTTAAATTGTTAAAAAACTTTAAAACTTTAACAATACAATGGTGTGGCCTCCAACACCAATTTACTAGTGTGATTCTAGCATGAGACAATTTATGCATTTAGGAGTGTGACTTTCCTTCTAATGGATTTTAACTCTCCTTAGTATGCCTTGGGACGATGGTTCAACGTTTGAGCCATCCCTTGGGGCTCTATTATATGTTATATACCAAATAGTATGATAACCTACCATGTCAAAATAACCACATTTACAACATGAGAATCACCCCGTTAGTATCTCAACTTCATTCTTGCTATCAAATCCTTAGCTATTATACTGAAGTATTCGAAGAAATGGGCCCTTGATCCTCTCTTCCATGCAAAAAGAAACATAAGAATTTAAGTTCTCTATCCATCCTTGGGATTGGTTACACACTCTTTTTAAAAATATCCAGTGCTCAACCCAAATTCAACCACATTTATCCTTTGGTGCTAAGATCTGACCATACATCTGGATCATTGATCTTGTAGAATGATCAATGATCAACAACAAAAACTCAATGAATAGGTAAAAAGGATTTTAATCTTATTTGAAATGAATTTTTGCTTTGACTCTTCCCCAATGAACAAAATCCGACTCAAGAAACCTACAAACAATCTCCACCACACTTCTAATGATAATTCATGTCTCAAGCAATTATACTCTTTCCACCTAAGGTCCCTAGGTCAAACCAACCGTGTTTTGATTAGCTGTCAAGGAAGTTGCTTGGGGACTTGCATGTTATGCGGCTATTTTTCGAGTTTATGTGTAAAAGGAAATATGAATAGAGATGTATGGTTGTACTTGATCTATATTTAGTTCATTAATACTTCTAAACTACAACACTAAAATGTTACTACTACACGTACATATTTAAGTAAAACATTTAGTGAAGGAGAATGTTACACCCAAAACTTAAAAAACAAATCGTTTGACAGGTAATTCCAAACACTGGTTATGTCCAACCACATTGCAAAATCTTGACGTGGAGTGGAAATCTTCCTATGTGTGTCTATGCCATGAGATCCATGCTTCGTAGCTCTTGCTTGATCTGCTTCTGCTACTGGCTATGCGCGTCTGTCCAGCTCTCCCATTTTGGCCATAGTTCGAGGTAGGCACAAGACAATTGCTTCTAGAACCCTTGATTTTCCACTAGATTGGTCTCCGACCACAACTATAAATCATCTATGCAGCTTGTGCATTGGTAATTGATTCCCGACTGTTGTATGAGAACGACTCGCAGCTTTGTGCAAGCGTGGATTCTGTCGACAGGGCTTCCTCTACTTCATTCCAGTAACCTTGCATTAGCCTCAACATTAATAACTCGTCGACATGATGAATATTGTTGCGAGCAAAACCGGAGGACTGAAATTGCAGCAGAAAAATAGAAGAGGAGTTTACAGAGAAGGATTAACCAGTAGGTACACAATGTCTTGTCAAAAGGAAATGCAACTAAGAAATAGTTGTTCAATCATTATATCATAAGTTGTTACTCAACAGAATACGCATTCAATATATGTATGGGAACATATAATTTTTTCTGGTGTCAATTATTTAATATGACTGGCTGGAAGTTGAGACTGATTAGCTCAAAATTTGGAGATGCTTTCAGTAAGTACATCACATTTCTGCATCAACAACCTTTCATTAGCAAACTATATTATGATATACAAATGCTCGGTCACTGGGATATCACTATTCGAGAAATCACTGAGATAGTTTATTTGTTTATAAGTATTAGAGCAGGGAGGGTCTGAGGCACAACACTAGTACTGTTTCACTGCTTGCAATATAACATTGTTAGAGATTGTTTTTAGATTTGAAGATTCAATCATTTGGATGCAGAAAAATTAGAGTCGGGGGAAAATGAATGCGTTTCTTTTAAAAAAGAAAGGCCTATGTAATATCTGTAGTGGCACCACCGTTGGTATAATGAACATGTAGAGAACATAAGTAGAGTGGAAGGTTACCATGTCACATACAGGGCACCGAGAGAAGACAAGAAAGAAGGAAATGCTCACTCGCAGGTATGTTCGCTTGCATGAAACGAGAACGCTAACAGAATCCACCATGCAGTCTAGGTTCATTGAATGGTCGGAGAGTTGGATAGTTTGAGAGTTTTTTTTCTTGGTCCCGACATATACTGAGTACGCTCTTTACAAGTTGTGATTCAACATCATGGAAACTTGTGATTCAACATGGAAACGACTGACGGTGAAAGTCTATGCAGTAGTTAGATCCTGTCCATATAAATTTTAATCATGGCTTGAAGGATCCCATGCCCTTGATCCTCGTAATTTCCCATCTCGTATTACAGTTCACCTATTAAATCAACATTGCCCACACATGTCTCCCAGTAGCACCGAAAATACCTGCCTGGGCATCATCACTGCACACCAATTACTAACAACACACCCTGCTGACTACAAAACCTATTGTTATAACTTGACTAATTACAAAACCCATGAGTTATTGAACTCACTTATTTCATTTGATTGACTGTCGGGATATTTTCCATCAAATAATCGGCCAACATATCCTCTTTTCATGTGATCGAGGATCAAAATATTGGCATGGATAATCCTTCCAAATAAATTTTCATAGAAAAAGCTATGCTCTATTACGTAATTAGTTTAAATTGCCCAACCGAATGCTGGGTGCGGTTGGTCGTTGTTCAATGGCTTTGGACTTAATAAAAAATGAACAAAGTAGAGAACATTCATCAACAACGAGCTAGAATAAGCATCCAAGGTAAGTGGATTCTTTGATCAATGGGAGGTTTATTCTGTCAACCTTCTGGCTAGTAGTCAAATATCGACCTTGCGTATAGCAGTCAGGGTTTGGGTAAAAGTTTTAGAATTTCTGTAATTATAGTTTTAGTTCTCCTCATGATCGTAGTTATAGGGTCAATTTTGATCCTTGCCATAGAAAGAGAATTGGGATTGATTATCTCTAGCAATCAATGTGAATCCACATAGGTCCCAAATGTATGTAGATCGTCTTTGATCACGAGCAACATTGATATAGCAGATATTGTTGAGATCCTAACGGATTCCATGGATTTATGGTGTAAATACCTATGGGAATACTAATTATTTATTTCCTTCCTTCTAGATTATCGAAAGTAGGAAGGAAAGTTGTATAGGGTTAAGGCAATGGTAAGTTGTTTGAGGCAAGGCGGTGGTGCTAAGGGGCCAGAGAAGGCGGTGAGATGCCAAGCATAATCATTGCAAAAATTAATGTGTATTTATGAAAGCATTAACTAATAGTGCGACTTCCAAGAGCTCCACCGTCGACGCGAGAATAACACTTCAAACTACCATCTAATAGTATTGCACTAAAATAATATATTGTTGAATAAATAATATATATATTTATGAACTATGTGAAAAAGATAGGAAATATGAAAGAATTATGCAAAGACAAACACAAATTAATACTAATTTAAAGTGTATTGAATACAGTAGTACCCTGCCCTTCAGCAGGGACTAATAAGTGCGTAGCATTACAAAAGCATTTTAAGTTTGAAACTTTAAATGACAAGTGCATGAGAAGANTTTTTTTTTTTTGTCTTTTTTAAGTATTTTGAAACAATTTTTATTAAATATTTTAATTTCTCAAGTGATAATAGTGAACATAAAATATCATTTTTTTCCATGACTATTATTTAATAGTAAGCATTTTACACTTTCTTTCTTCAAACATGTTTTATTATTAAAATTGGATCCATTTAATTTATTTTTTTATGCTTTGAAATTATATTAAGATATAATATATATTTATATAAAAAAAGTGACTATATATTGATGAAAAGATATGGTCCACAACATATATATAAGCTTAAATATACCATGATTAATCTTTATTTCAATGGGGAAGCCCCATAGAAGTGGCGACTCTTATTAACCACTTTACTAACA
Source organism: Pseudotsuga menziesii (assembly GCA_001517045.1). Taxonomy (NCBI): domain Eukaryota; kingdom Viridiplantae; phylum Streptophyta; class Pinopsida; order Pinales; family Pinaceae; genus Pseudotsuga; species Pseudotsuga menziesii. Next base: position 1,643,930 of record LPNX010840821.1, on the reverse strand, counting down.
TAATAATTGATTAGTTGTGGTGTGAACATGCTTGTTTTATTATTCTTTCTATGTTTTTACTTTTAAGTAATATTGATGAAGTAGTGGAGACATGATGACCAAAGGGAACCCTAAATTGACTTTATTTTAATGAATTCACTCTACTTGGACAACAAAATGTGAGATTTATCTATGCTCAAAGGGAAATTTGAATGTTTAATTCTATTTTCATTCTGCTTATTAACAAGGGTTTGATGAGGGTCCCTAATTTTGGGAAGCATGAGACTTTTTATAACTCATTGTTTCCTTAAATTTGATGCTAACACCATGTCATTTACTAGAATATTGATAGTTTGGGTTGTCTTTCCAATTTGCCATTACATTTTCAAGTATTTATCATTTTTTTAGGATGATGAGAATGCTTTGGGAACTTACATCAAATGAAAGAGATCTAGTGGCTATATACACATATACATGGATTTATGTTGAGATAGATCTTAGTAAGGGTTTTCTAGACAATATTATTCCCACATTGAATAATTTTACAAACACATGGACCTTGGATTATGTGAACACAACATTTAGGTGTAGGATATGTCATATTCTAGGACATTTACCATATACTAGTCTCATGCTCAAGATCACCCTCTAAGGAAAAAATTAACCAAGAAGACCAAAGAGATGGAATTTTTTTGATATTGACTTTACTCGAAGTAAGGTAAATCATTACCCACAAGTTTCAATTAGGGAACTTTTCTCATTGAGGGAGATCATGGTAGCTAACGCTCCTTTAGGTGGAACAAAAAGGCATCACGAGATTGATACATCTGATTAAGATATGGAACCATTTCCTTCTAAAAACTCTGATCTCTTGCCTTTTGACTCATAGTTAGTTATCATGGCTCCTTCTTTGGAGGCGTGGCAAGGAGCTAGTAAGAAGAAGAAGGGGAAAACATGAAAGGATTAAATTATTTTGTAAATGATAAGAAATGAAATGTATATTAGTAATATTAATACAATTTTAACCATATAACTATAGTATGCATTTGTACTAGCATGCACCTATACTTTGTTTTAAATTTATATCGTGGTTTGAGTATCTAAAAATGTAATTTTTATTATGTAATGGAATATAATTTACATTTTTTTATGGATTTAATATCCATATTTTTACAATTTTTAAATAGATATTTTTAGTTTACATACTTTTGAAGAGAGTTGATATAGCATGTAGTGCTCATATTGAAGGACAATGTAACAAATCTTTAAAACTTTGACACATTCTTAATGTTTTTGTGCAAAATTGTGAAAACTTAGTTTATTTTCTAAACAATACTCATTGTTTTAGTATGGATGAATTATTATCATTTTTCGTTTACATTATTCATGTCTAGTCACAAAGCTATTATTGAAAAGGTTGGCCTTGCTTAGAGTAAGAAAATGGTTGTTGTTATAGTCCATTTACGATGTTTTCACATACCTTTGTAATATTGATATTTTTAAATTTATAAAAAATAAAAAATAATATATCTATATATATATATATTGATATTTTTTAATTTAAAAAGTAAACATAAAAACAAAATATAGATAATAAAAAAACACATATTTATTAATTAAAATAATTAATTTAATATTGTTAAACTAACCAAATTCAAAAACATTTTCAAATTTATCTATTTACCATGTTTATTACATTGCATTTATAAACATTTTTGTTTTCTTTTTAAATATCCATTTACATATGCACAATATATTTTATCCAATCGATATAGGAATGCTTTTGTCTTAGTCTCTCTTTTCCATGTTATATAATCAAATTGGACATCTTTTGGCTTCCGAGCTAACCCTCGAGTGCAGGTGCACTGTTCAAAGTTGACTTCGATGGTTTCAATTCCTGCTGCGACAGGGGGAGCTTCTATGGTGATTTCTCATGATGGGGTTTTGCATCCGCTACCGGCATGCCCTTGTCTTTCGGCCCTGGTCACGGGGTCTCATGGTTTGCATGGCCGACGTGTGGCACATGCGGGCTCCCATCAACCCGGAAAGATTGTGTTTGAGAAAGTTAAGTCTGGACGGTCGGTCTGTGTTTTGGGCCGCGACATTACCATTGATATGGTGAGCTCCCTCTCTGAGTGTGCTTTGATTGGTTGATTTGAGTATGTTAAGTTGTCTTGTGTGGAGATCTTGGCATGGGTTAGGGATATTTGGAAACCTATTCTAAAGGTTGTTCCTAAGGTTGTCATGTTGGTGAATGGATGGGTGCTATTTTAGTTCTTGACTGTTGATGATATACATTCTATCGAGTCTCACTACTGGATTCTTGGCTTGGGGTCACTGGTTATTGGACGTTGGCATGTGGGTTTCGACCCTAGCTCCAAGAAGGTGACGCAGTGTCATCTGTGGGTGATGTTACCGGATTTTCCCATTCAGTGCTGGAATATCCAAGTTTTTATGGTGGTGGCTAACTCCATTGGCACCTTCATCCTCATGGAAGAATAAATATTGTTGGGTTTTGATCTCTCTTTACCTCAGATTCTAGTGGACCTCGATCTGTCGAAGGGTTTACCTGCCGATATGGAAGTTATATGGAATGAGGGTTCTTTTATTCAGAAACTTGATTATTGGAAGATTTCTTTTCGGTGCCATCGCTGTCGTCAAATGGGACACTCCAAGTTTTTATGTCCTTCAAATGGCATGGTGCATGGGACTGTTTCTACCACCGAGAATGTAGTGGACTTGTCTGCTAAGGATAATATCTTCTCGTTTCCTCTTGACAAAATCATCTCCTTTGGAGTTTGTCGATAAGTTTACCTCCAATGTTCCTCTTCTTATGAAGTTTTTAGATCCAATTGATATACTTGGCTCTCTGTCCTTGTTGGAAAACTTTGGTAGCTCTCTGACTTTGCCATCAGTGGATAAATTTCTATCTGTCTCACCCTCTCCTTAGTCGAATCTAGGTCGGGATGGTTTTGTTGGGGCTGTGGTTCCTAATGTCACTTGGGTTTCAATCGATAGGGTGGTGGACAGGGTACAATTGTGTTATAAGGATTCTTTTCCTTATCCTGTTCCTTCTCATGGTGAGCTTAATATTGCACTCTCTCCGTCCTCGATGTTTGATGAAACTTTGGGGACTTCTGTACTTTCTCCTTGTATTGATGATAACATCCCTTCGCTGTCGGGTGATTTGGCTCTGTCCCCTCCTTATTGTCAGCCTTTCGACCCTAATCCTATCTTTTCTTTGGTTGAATCTCCTTGTACAGAGGTGGTACCCCTTCCGAATGTTAACCATGATTTTGTGACTATACATAAGCATAAGAAGCCCCCAAAGGGTATGAGGGGTCTCAAGGATTCTATCAAGGAGAAATCCTTTGTCAACCCGAGGGTTGCTCCACTCTCCTCACGTGGTTTAACTATATGTTCATTTTCTCCCCTCCTCAGGCCCTTAGAGCATGCGTGGCCTCATTTGAGGTTATCCAATGAACTTTGTCTCCTTTAACATTCGAGGGTTGGGCGGGGGGGCAAAACCAACCGCGTTTAAATGAATCTTGGACACTATTTTTCCAATGGTTACTTTTCTTCAGGAGAATATGGCTCAGGGGGAAGTTGCATGTGATTTCTTTCTTAAACTACGACCTAGTTGGTTTGTTAGTGCTTTGGATTCTTGTAGAAATTATGGGGGCACTTTGGTTGGTTGGAATCCTATTTTGGCTGATCTTTGGGCCTTCAAAACTTGTGTTGGCTTACTTCTTAAAGGGAGGCTTAAAGCATTTGATGTTGTGGTGCATTTGTTGAATGTTTATAGGATTTATTTATGGGATAATGTCAAATCCTCTAGTCTGTTGTCTCTCCTTAATCTCCTTTTGGGTGGCGATTTAAACTTTACCTGGTCGGCCAAGGAAGTTTGGGGATCTGGTCGTGTTGTTGATCCACTGACAGATTACTTTCACTCCATTTTTTATGAGGCATGTCTGGTGGACATTTCTCCAATTACTCTGTCTCCAACTTGGTCTAATGGCAGGTGTGGTGTTGCAGGTATTGCTAAGCGTCTTGACATGTATTTTTTGTCTTATTCTTTATGTGAATCGTTGGGCCGTTTCAAAAGTTGGAATCTTTCATCTAGTTTCTTTGACCACAAAGCTATTGTGCTTCAACTTGATTTTTCCATTAGCAAGGTCACTTATCCATTCAAGTTTAATCCTACTTGGATTGCTGTTGATGAGTTCAATGTCCTGGTTAAATATCATTAGGTGATCCTTCATGGGGAGGTTCCCCCCCACTACTCCACATCTCATGCTCTTCTCTTTAAATTATCAAAGTTGCATCCTTTGGTAAGAGACTGGGAAAGAAAGGTTAAAAAGATGGAGGATATTTCCCTCTGTAGTATTGAGAAAGATATTGGAGCGATTGAGGACGATCTGGAGGATTCCTTGTTCAGTTCTAAACATTCTTCTGATATCAAATACCTCTTCTCTCAAAAGAAATTCATTCTAGCACACAAAGGTGAGACTCTTTACCATAAGAGTCGTGTTATTTGGATCCAGGCATGGGATGCCAACACTAAATATTTTAAAAATTATGTCAATCATAGAAGGGTTTCAAATTCGACTTGGTAATAAATGGATGAGGATGGTGCATTAGTTACAGATCATTTTTCCATTAAGGAAAGGGTTGTCTCCTATTTTTCAAATCTATACAAGGGTCTGATGTCTTCCAATATCTATGATTAAATGAAGGTGCTGAAACTCTTTCCGACTATGTTCAATGTGGAATACTATGAACTTCTTGGTTGTCCTCTTGAATTTGATGAGGTGGAACTTACTCTCAAATATTTTACTAGAGATAAGATCTCGGGGCCCGACGGCTGGACTATGGAGTTTCACTTGCACTTTTTCAAGTTGATGGATCCTGAAACTGTGGCTGCCATTGATGATACCTGAGTTTCGAGGATCATTCCTGATAGTCTTAATACTACTTATTTAACTATGATCCCCAAGGTTGATCATCCTTCCACCTTTGTCTAGTTTTGATTGATTGCTTTATGCAATCTGTTGTACAAAATTATCACTAATTGCGGGTGGGATGAAAAAATATTTTGGTAAGGCTATCTCCATCGAACAGTTTGGCTTCCTGTAGGACCGTCAGATCCTTGATGTTGTTGTGATTGTCCAAGAATCCCTTCATTCGATTAAGATGAAGAAGCTTTCGGCATTGGTCTTGAAGCTTGATTTGGAGAAAGCATATGATAAAGTCGATCGGTCCTTTTTACAGTTGATCCTTTCACAAATTGGTATTCCTTTAAATATCACGCTATGGATTATGTCATGTGTAAATTATGCTTCCTTTGTGGTTTTGGTGAATGGGTCGCCCTCGTCTTTTTTAAAAGGATCCCATGGTATCCGTAAAGGTTGTCCCCATATCTATTTATTTTAACCATTGAGGGTCTTAGCCTTGTTCTTAATTAGGCCAAGGAAAAAAAAAGGATTAAGGGTGTCAAGGTCTCAGGGACCATTTCTATTACCCATACTCTATTTGTCGACGATGTTATTATATTTGGGAATGGGGATTTCGATGAATGGAATTATATCAAAGTTTTGAATGACCACTTTTGTCGCGATGCTGGCATGTCTTTCAATGTTTCCAAGTCTTGTTTCACACACAGTGGGATTGATGAGTAGACTTTACATGATATCTTGAATCATTTTACTATTCACAGTAAACATTTGGATGATGCTTTATCCTACTTGGTTTTTTTCCTCTGACCCAATGACTATAGTTGATCTTATTGGGACCGGATTATTAAGAAATATTTCTACAGTATGGGTAGATGGTCATCTAGGTGGCTTTCTTTGGGTGGTCATATGACTTTATTTTCCTCCATTTTGTAGTCCTTACCTGTTTACTGGTTTTCTCTTTTTAGAGTTCCTGCTAGCATTCTGGTGGCTCTTCGTAGACTTTTCTTTCGTTTTCTTTGAAGGGGTTCACTTGAACTTGCTAAGTTCCATCTAGCGGATTGGGAGTCTTTATCGTTTCCTAAGTCCTAGGGTGGTTGGGGTTTTAAACATCTAGGATTATTCAATATTTCTCTTTCCACCAAGAGTCTTTAGAGAGGATTGACTATGTCTAATTTGTGGTGGAATATCCTCTTTTCTAAGTATATGAAGAGACTTCCTCCCTCTTCATGGCTGTGATTATCGAAGCATTCTTCTTCTCAGCCTTCTGATGTTTGGGTAAGTCTCTGTTCTGGCCTTCCTTGTATCATTCATGAACTTTGATGGAAGGTGGGAAGAGGTAGCAATATTACTTTGGGTCATGACCATATTGCAGGGATTGGTCAGGTATGTTTGTCCCAACAGTTGTTATCTTGCCTTTGTGCTATTAATATTTGTTCTTAGGCATGTGGCTATAAATTGCAAGGATCCTTCCCTGGGTCGGTCGTTGACACTATCTCTGGGCTTGTCTGGTATGGTTTCTTTGGAATGGGATGCATTTATCTCTCACTTACAGGAGGTTGGCATTTTCTTATCGGATTATCTTGATTTGATGGTGTGGTATGGCAATGCTGAAGTTGGTTTTGTTATGACCCTTTTGGAATATTACTCTCTTCTCTCATCCTATAGTATTTTTCAGTCGGTTTGGTGGTATGGTGCTCTGTGGAATCTGAGGGTTCCATCGAAAGTGAAATGCTTCCTATGGCTTGCATTGAAACATAAAATTTTGACTTGGGATATGTTACAAAGGCAGGGTATTCAGGGTTGGTTGGTGTATTTTTTGCATGGATGATGTTGAGTCTGTTGAGAACCTTTTCTACATATGTCCATTCTTCCAGGGATTATGGTATCACTTGTATGTTGTGTGGTGTTTCACTCAGTTTTGGAGTGCTAGTACTCTTAGAGATTTCCTTTTTCAGGTTGATGGGCATCCCACTATCCCACTTGAGTTGGCTTCTTTGTGCATTTGGGAGTTTTGATGTATGCGGAATCAACATATCATTCAATCGTTTCCCATCGATTTGGTCAATACGCTCCTAAAGGTGATGTTTGGTATTGGTTCTAGGGTTCGGAAATATCCTCATTTCAAGTCTCACATGATTAGTTTTCTGGAACAGATTAATGTTGATAGGGTTGTATTTTTTGATGGTGTTGAGTAGCATGGATTGTGTGGAGCTAGCATGGTAATCCTCTTGGAGGAACACCATCCTTTTTGGATTTGTATGAATGTGGGTAAGGGGGCCAACACTCATGTTGAGCTCCTGGCTCTATGGGGGCTTCTAAAGTTTGTGAAAGATCGTGGTATTCAACTTCAGATGGTAATGGGTGACTCCAAAGTCATCATTAATTGGGCTCTCAATATTCACAAGTTGTGATTTCTTTGTTTTTCCCACTGGCTTGGGAGAACCAGGACCTTGCTTGGATGTTTTCTTTCTTTTCCACTCATACATATCTTTCGTGAGTTTAATACCCAGGATGATCTGCTATCAAAGCAGGGTGTTGGTTTGGATGCTGGTTTGATTATCTGGAAGGAGATCCTTTCTGGAAAAGTCATTGCTGAAGGATCAATGGATAGCTACTAGTTTTCCTGCATCTTTGTTGGTTTTCCCTTTGTGGATCTTTTTGACCCATGTGATGTTGGTTCTTCTTCCCAGACTATTTTGGTGTTTTGTCTGTTGTGAATCTTTTATGCGTTCTAAGATTGATTGAACCTTTGGTTCCTATTTTGATTTCTTAGGATTGTTGGATCTCTATGAAATCTGTTTGACGTTGTTTCTGGATGACCATATGGCCTTCTTGGTATTCTTTACATCTTTCTACTATGATACTATACTGATCAAATTCTTTCTGGCATATTTATCTATTTTTTTTGACACAACCTTACTTAATATAAAGGTGTCCTTTTCCATGTGGAAAAAATAATGAAATTGTAAGCACGATGTTCCTTCTCAAACATATTTGTAGCGATTCCATGTTATTGGTATATTCTTGATGATAAAGGATTCCTTAAGTTAATTAGAATATTAAGTCATAGGTTTTCATGAAAATTGTGTACCAAAAGGCCTTAAGGAAGGGATGAACTTCATCATCGAGGAAATACAACTTCACTAGTTGTTTGAACAATCCTTTTAATAATTGGACTATAATTTAACTTTATCCACTAGTTGTTTGAACAATCATTTTAATAATTGGACTGCAATTTAACTTTATTTTTAGAGGTAAACATAATAATTGGAATATAATTTAACATTATCCACTAGTTGTTTGAACAATCCTTTTCAGGGATAATTTTACGGCGAATTTTAGCCTAGTGGGCTATTTTTCGATGTTTTTCTCCAAAAAATGATTCACCATTTTGCATTTTTTGAAGCTCTGTTTTGCCCAATTTTGATGGGGTAAAATATTTCCACCCTAAAAATCGCCAAATTATTATATAAACAATATAAAATCCTTTGAAATTAAAATATTTTTTGAAAAATATCGTCAATCATAGTTGGCATTTTAAGAATTGGTAATATTCGCCAACATTTATACACTTTTAAATAAGTATGGTTCCTTAAAATCATCCGTGATCCTTTTAATAATTGGACTATAATTTAACTTTATTTTTAGGGGTAAACATATAAACATAAATATAAAGAAAGGGTTGAATGTGGGATATATGTCATAGAGAGTGAGACTATTTGAAATATGCTAAAGAAGAATCTCACCAAACCAACCATGGAGATGGTCACATCAACCACCTTTCTTCTTTCTTCCAGTGTTCATTATACAGAACTCTACTACTTAAAAGGCACAAACGATCAAATAATTTCTTATTAATTCCTACAATGATATTTAATAAAATATAAAGTAACAAAGCATACATCTTTATTTAGTTGCTAGTGGCAACAACAAATGATGAGAAATTAGAAATTGAAAATGAAATAATATACATTATGCACAAAATGTAGATATCACTTCATATACTAAACTAAACAATTAACTCGAGTTAGTACTATGAAGTGACCTTATATTTTTAAATGTTTTATATGTGTTTGACAATGTTTTGTATTTTATTCAACATGCAAGTTAAATAATCCAAATAAATGAGATCTAGATTAATTCAACAATTATTTATTTTATGGGATTACGTTTGACAGAACTACAAAGTCTAGTTGTTAGGAAAATATGTGAAGATATGGGTCAGTTATTGGATGAGTGTACATGATTACAAAAGTTACTTGAGTAGTGAACAAATCAATGTTCACTAGAATTGGAAATGCAAATACATACAGAGACATTTGACTTGATACCATGATGAGGTAAAAGATTCATATATCCAAGAGTCAAATCTTTTAGATTGGTTATAGATATTAATATAATTAATATTAAAATTATTAAAAGTATGGTAAATAGTAGTTTAGTGTTTAGGGGTAATATTACCTTTTGCACAAGGAGAGTGATGAAGACACTCGTGTATCTCCCTAGTTGGTGACATTTATGTGCATACCACCCCTAAGAAGATGGAAGGAAGAATCCTTGGCCATTAATCCTTTTATGAATATGCCCATTACCACCTGATTTCCTTTTCCATTGATTTTTGTATCAATGCATTGATTTTAGTGATGATGCAATGCAAATGATTCAATGGGTTGGTTCAAGAAGTGATAAAATAAGCAATCTAAATAAAAAACCTACAATGAGGCATGTGTGGCTAATGTTGAAGACATACAATGGATAAAATGTGCGTTGATTTTCATGTTTGATTGATTGGTGTTTGTACAATAGATAAAGTTGATTTGTGTTCATTGGTTTTAGTGTTTTATGCACTGATTTCATTATACTGTTTAGATTTTAATGTTTGCAAAGACAATAATTTTCAATTAAATTGTTGGTTGCATTGCTCTTATTATATTGCAATAAGTTCAATGTTTATACAATGGATAGAACAACAATTAATATTGGAAAGAAAGACAAATAAGGTAACACCTTCATTGCAATATATTGAGCTAAATGTTTGAATAACCTTCAATTTGAAGTTCCTCTCATATAATTGATATGAAAAGATGAAAAGGCTAGAAAGTGTTGTTATGAGAAAAAATAAGAAAATACATTGAAATGATCACTATGTAAGCTATTGGTTATTAATTGTATATATCCTATTATTTTCTTAAAATCTACTTTCTTTATTAGTGTGATTCTATTACTATTCATTCTGTAACTTTTTGAAATAACTTCCTAAAAGTAGATTATCCTTAAATTTAGAAGAATCTAAAACATATACACACTCGCAACTACTGTAACCCACCTAGAACTGAAAAACATTGTATTTTTGAGAAAAAATTACTATAAAAGTTAGTGTAAAGTTTTATATTGTTGACCAAGGATGGTAAAAGATGACAATAATTGAATATTTTATTTATTTAAATAATAAAAAGGAGAGACACATATCCAAAGAAGACTGTTGAAGAGTGTTCACTGACCCACTAGGAGGAATGATCTGTGGTAGAAGGCCAAATGACAAGTGGCAACATTAGCATTAACTTTCTAGTTGTTGTAGGAGACAAAATCCCTAAAATTGTGGTCATGTTCCCTGGAAAGAGAAACTGAGCAGGGGGCTCATTTAATTGCAAAAATAACCCAAAGACCTTGGCAAGCATATATATACCATCAAATGAGAAGGAGGCTCACTACATTTTCTATTGGTTATCTTTGTTATTTTCTATTACAAGTATTAGCCAATACAGCCTAAAGGCTTATTTAATTTAAAAAAATCAGTATCTGTTAGGCGAAAGGCTTAAACGATTATCAGAAAAGAAGGAACTAGGGTTTAAAAAAATTATCAACTAAAATACAGAAAACCTATCCATATTAAATCCATGATATTGGCAAGAAAAAATAGGTTGTAAAACAATAAAACAATTATATTTTTTCCTTACAATTATCTGTAAAAGAGGTTTATTACAGGTCATGATATTGAGGCCTGTAAGGCTCCTTCTTTCTCATCAATTTATAAAACCACAAAGAAAACATATAACGAAGCTCTTAAATCTTGATAAAACTTGATATCAATTAGGAATGAACAATAATGCTTTTAAGCCATAATTTTGTTCGTATATCTTAATTAAGTTATAAAATCAATCTAGAGCAAGCCGCAAACCATTATTAATTGGCAACATAATATTCCTTACAGAAGGTCTATAAACAAAAACGACATCAGTCTAACCACTAAGACTGAGCCGCAACCAAGCAGGAAAATATTTAATCATTTCATAGTTCGATTTTATAAACAAAACGTAGTAGCATAATGGCCTAAGGTTATGCATTGTTTTAAAAGAAACAAAAAGAAACTAGCAGTAAAGGCCCTAAAGGCTCTCACAACAGCCAAATAAGTTTCCTTAGAATTTAACGCTTGACACAGTAAATTTTCCATTCTTGCTAAACGAAATATCCCTATACTGAGGATAGAAGAAATGATATACACAGAAAACACAGAGAGTTCAAGATTAAATACAAATCGCAGAAACGGTTATTTTCATTAAACCTTGCTAAGAGTTGCAGCAAGGGTTCTTTTAATTATCCAGTAAGGCATTATTAGAACATAGTCTCACGGTATGTAACAAAAAGTATTGTTATCTTAGTAATTACTCCTTATTTACAACTCGAAGGTATAATGAAAAATATTAAAAGCTATCACAACCAAGGACTTAATACATTCTTCATCTTAATGTTGCCATTTAAGAAGTATACCAAATTTTAGATGACATCCTGTGTAGAGCCGTAAACTCCACAAAACAAAACAAAGCTAGGAGTTAAAATCCTCTTCCAACTTCCCTTTTTGTTTGCATCATGGAGACCGTAGGGTCAAGGCCACAGGGTCTTACCAGGATCTTCAGCGTTGACCACTTGGTATTGAGTTATTAAACCAAATAGTTATCCAAAGTACTTGGAAAAACAAAACAAAATAGAATTTAAAACTGAGATTCTTCTGAAATCAAATGGTGCTTATAGTTTGATTAACTAGAACTGAAAGAACTCATACATTGAGCTCGACATCACTACAAGAAAATGGCTTAGGTTGGAACCAACAACTTGGTCATAACCTTAAAGAAGTAAATATAATGACAGGGTTAACGTGCACAACATTGACAAATGCACTCATCCAAATGCTAACAGAGACCAGTAAGTCTGAAAGGGTTGAGAGCCCTCGGCTCTTCATTCTTTCACAACATTTGCAAAGTCTTTCAAAAACCCCTTTTCCATCGAGCTAGGTTTTAAATTGTGAGCCATTTGGATGTCACTAAGACCTTCACGTGGTCTCTCATTCAAAATCCCACCTACCTCTTTATGGTGTAAATTTTTACCCATCGTTCTATAGTTGGAAACATTTTCGTTGGGTATGCATGTTGTCATATTTAAAACCTTCACTAGCATGACTTAAACATTGTTTTTGTTGATGTGGTATCATCCCTTTCTTACCCTTCTTCTATCCATGTTACGATACCTTTGGTACCCTACCTTTGGCTTAGTTATTTCAGTTTTGTTTGTAAGAATAAAACCTCCAATGAGCTCTAACACCTGTGTAAACATAAGTAATGCTTTAGCTCAAAGAAGCTAAGTAAGACCCTTCTTGCCTTCTAACCCTCGTATCAAAGCAGGGCATGTTGGAAATGGGCATAAATAACTAAAGGAAAAACTTGATGAACCCTTAGTAGACATATTTAAGTCTATAAAGTACAACTTACGAAAAAAAGGTTACAATACATAAACAATGCTAACTAAATAAAAACTGTAATCTAGTAGAGTTATGTTTTCTTGAGCAGTTATGTTGTAAAGGTACATCAAATTTGTGTCCTCATGAATTCAAGTTGTTGAACGCTAGTGATCAGCTAAACCTTAGTTCAGTTATGAATATAGAGGTTACTATATTTCATTACGAGCAATGTTGTTACCTAGGATTAAACCTTAAGTAATATATATATGGATTTTTTAGTTGTTGCGTGTGGTAACAAAGTGAGTTTCCAACCACTAGGCCTAAAGATTGGCTCAACTCGCATACAAAACAGGAAAACAAAAATATTGATTATGTTTAAAATTATTTCTGTACAGAAATATAAACTTGTATTTTGCAGGAAATGGAAGGAGTAGAAGCATCTTCTGAAGATGGATCCCATCATAATAATCCAAATAATATATATGTGGAATTAAATAATCAACCATCTGAATTGATTCAAACTGGAAAAGATTTAAGAGCTGAATTACAAACTGTAAAGGAAGATAACGAAAGAATCTTAAGAGCACAGGAAGATCTAAATTACATATTGCTAGATAAAATACATAACAGAGAAAAGGATAAAGAAAAGAACATGAAACTGAGTCTAGAACAGTATCATATAAATGTAAAGGTAAGAAGTTGAATTTTTTTGATAATGAAAGTAAATCTTCTTCATAAATTAAAGTAAGGTTGCACAAGGAAAAGTATAAATATTCTAGTGAAAGTTGTGATAGTGACAGTGGTCATGGAAAGAGGAAATATAAACTCTATGAAGAGATCTCAAGATAATTTAAAAATATAAAACCCCCTATGTTTAATGGAGAAGTTGAAAAGGGTGAAGAAGCCGAGGCATGGCCGTCGGGTATGAAAAGTACTTCCAAATTTATAACTACTCAGATAGGTTGAAAGCTCGGATGGCTATCTATAACTTTACTAGAAAGGCTCACATATGGTGGAAGGATATAAAGAGAGTTAAAAACCTTAAGAAAAATATGTAACCTGGAGAACTTTCAAGAAATAATTTAAAATAAAATTATTATCTAAACAGTATTATGAAGAAAGAGATAAAGAGATTTATGATCTTAGACTAGGATCAATGTCTATGAGGGAACTAAGTAGTAAATTTTTAAGTTTATTGCGATATGTACCTTATATAATTGACGAAAATCCTAAAATACATAGGTTTTTGAGTTGTTTACCTCTTAGTTTCAAGGACATAATTGAATTTGATAATCCAAAAACCCTTGAAGAGGAAATAAGGAAAGATAATTTCTGTTATGAACAAAGTAAAATTAAGAAAAAATGAATGACTATCTGGAAAAATTAAAGAACAAGTAATTTTGAGCAGAGAAGGAAATGTTTTAATCCTAACAAAAGTTTCATAAATAATTCCAGAAATGTTTCTAAGAATAATTATCAAGGAAACAGATTTAAAGGTAAAACACAACAAAATTTTACAGCACCAAAAACATGCCTAATAATTATATTAAAAATAATGAACAAAGAGAACCTATGAAATGTTGGGAATGTCAGGGACCTCATTATGCAAAGGACTGTCCAAACAGAAGGAGGAATTTCAGAAATGTGCATACAATTTAGGAGGAAGAAACTGTTAGTGACGTAGAAAATGAAAATCCCAAAATTAATGTAGCCTTGGAGAATCGATAGGATGATCACCAAGCATCCATGGTGGAAATAGAAGGTATGATACAGAACAAGCATTTTTCTATTTTGATAGACCCAGGTTCTAGTTTAAGCTATGTGTCACCTAGTATAGTAGAAAGATGCAATTTACATTTGAAAAAGTTTGAAAAGTATTGGTTGGTTCAGTTAGCTATAGGAACCAAAAGAAAAGTAGTTATTTATGTTGAAAATTGTGAAATTTTTATGAGTCAATTCAAAACTCAAGTGAAATAAAATGTATTACCCTTAGGGTCATATGATGTTCTAATAGGTATGGGCTGGCTAGAAAAACACAAAGTAGTCTTAAATTGTTTTGAGAAAACATTTACATGCTTAGATTATAAAGGTGAACTAATCACAGTCAAAGGGCTACCTAGAAAAGTTTCTGTTAGACAAATTTCATCTTTCCAAATGAAAAAGTATGTAAGGAAAGGTTGTAAATTTTTTGTTGTACATGTAATGAATGACGAAGACATGAATAAACAAGATAAGTTAAAATTCGATGATATTCTAATCTTAAAAGAATTTTCAGAAGTTTTCCTGGAAGAGATTCTAGGATTACCTCCAAAAGGAGAATTGGATTTTACTATTGAATTAGTACCAGACGCTGTACCTAATTGAAAGGATTCTTATCGGATGAACATATTGGAACAATGAATTAAAACTATAGGTACAATAAATGATAGATAAGAATGATATAAGATCAAGTGTATCCCCTTGGGGAGCACCTATCTTATTTGTTAAAAATAAAGACGACACATTACGTTTATGTGTAGATTACCGTCAGTTAAACAAGATGACAATTAAAAACATATATCCATTGCTCCGCATAGATGATCTGTTCGATTAGATACGTGGATCAACGATATTCTCAAAAATAGACTTGAGATATGGATATGATCAAGTCAGAATTAAAGATGAATATATTTTTAAAACTGCATCAAGAACCCAATACAGGAATTATGAGTTTGTAGTTATTCCATTTGGGCTAACGAATGCTCCAACAAATTATATGTGTTTAATGAATAGTGTCTTAAGTATGTACTTAGATAAATTCGTAGTTGTCTTCATAGATGACATATTAATTTATTCAAAAACAAAAGAAGAACATGATGAACATTTGTAGATAATATTATACGATCTAAGAGAACATAAACTATATGCTAAATTTAGTAAAGCTGAATTCTTTAAAGATAAAATATAGTATCTAGGTTATGTGATATCCAAGGAAAGGATATCAGTAGATCTTGATAAGATAAAATAAATAATGGAATGGCATGTTCCTAAAGACGTTTTGGATGTATGATCATTCATGGGAATTACAGGTTATTTTTGAGAAATCATAGAAGGATTCTCGAAGATCGTGAATCCCATAACATCCTTACAGAAAAAGGGAAAAAGATTTTTATGGGATATAAAGTGTGAAGAAAGTTTTAATAAGTTAAAGGAATTGTTAACTATTGCACCTATTTTAAAAATAGCAGATCCAAACAAGGACTTTGTTGTGTGCAATGAGGGTTTGGATGGAGTACTAACAGAAGAAGGTCAGGTAATGGCATATGAGTCAAGAAAGTTACAAACACATGAAAATAATTATGCCACTTACGATTTAGAGTTGGCAGCCATAATACATGATTTGAAAATGTGGCGCCATCATCTAATCGGTAGAAGATTTTTATTGATGTATGATAACATAAGATTAAAATACTTATTTGATCAACAAATCTGAATGCCGGGAAAGCAATATGGTTAGCTTTCCTTAGCAAATACGATTTCGAGATCAAACATATTAAAGGAAAGGAAAACAAGGTGGTTGATGCCTTAAGCTGAAATGCAAGACTGAATTTTATAGACACCATTAGTAGCTACAAAACAGAACTGGACGATAAATTGGAAGATGGAGTAAAAATGCATAAAGAAGTTTAAAATATAAGAGAAAAAAATAACAGAAAATGAATCTAAAAATGTAAAAAAGGATTTTAGTTTGAACAAAAAAGGCTTAATGTTGTATAAAAACAGATTATATGTACTTAATGTATCATAAATTAAATTGTTGATTTTGAATGAAGTACATAAAAGTCCTTATTCAGGACACCTGAGTTATCAAAAGATGATAACAATGCTAAGAAAATATTATTTATATCCTAATATGAATAATGAAGTGGCTACATATATAGCTAGGTGTATAGAATGCCAGTAGGTTAAGGATGAGAATTGACACCCAACAAGTTTATTGCAACCATTACCAATTCCATATTGGAAATGGGAAATTATCAGTCTTGATTTTATAATAGGACTACCTAAAAATCAAAAGCAAAATGATTCTATAATGGTAGTGGTAGAAAAACTAATCAAGGCATCACATTTTATACCTGTTAAAAATACTTATAAGGCTGCTAATATTGCTGACATTTTTATGAAGGAAATTTTTTGCTTGCATGGAATTCTAAAGGTAATAATTTCTGATAGAGATCCTAAGTTTATTGGTAATTTCTAGAAGTCATTATTTAAAGAACTGGATATTAAATTAAATTTTAGTATTGCTTATCATCCGCAAACGGATGGACAAATAGAAAGAGTAAATCAAGTTCTAGAGGATATGTTACGGAAGTATGTTAGAGATCATCCAAAGAAATATGAAGATTATATGCACTTAGTCAAGTTTGCATATAATAATCACTATAAGGCTTCAGCTAAACTTAGTCCTTTTGAAATACTCTATGATAGGAAATGTAATACTCCCATTTCATGGAGTAACCCAGTTGACATATTGATGCTAGGACCTCACTTGTTAAAAGAACTAGAACTAACAGTGAAACAGGTACAAAGTAATCTAAAAATTGCACAGGACAGACAAAAAAAGTCATGCGGACCTTAAAAGAACTCAGAAATAATTCCAAGTAGGTGAGCATGTGTTTGTTAAGGTAAAACCCAGGAAAATATCCTTTAAGTTGGGGAGTTGTGCTAAATTAGCACCCAGGTATTGTGGACCGTTTGAAATATTAGCAAGAGTTGTACCAATGGCTTATCAATTAGATTTTCCACCTAATCTTAGAATACATAATGTATTTCATATTTCCATATTGAAAAAGTATGTGCATGATGCTACTCATGTGATTGATTGGAATGTTATTCAGGTAGAACCCAACGGATATTTTCAGGTGAAACCAGACTGTATCCTCGTCAAGATAGAAATGTTTTTCTAGAATCACACCATTAGATAGGTAAAGGTGCAATGGAAGCACCTTAGTCCAGATGAAGCAACCTGGGAATTGGAGAATCATATGCAGGAGGCATATCTAGTTTTGTTCGAGGAGGACTCAGAATATACTTAAGCAACATTGAGGATGATGTTGAACTTAAGAGGGGGTGTTTGTAACCCACCTAGAACTAAAAAATATTTTACTTTTGAGAAAACAATAGTTTAAAAGTTATTATAAAGTTTTATATTGTTGACGAAGAATGGTCAAAGATGACTATAGTTGAATATTTTATTTATTTAAATAATAAAATGGAGAGACACCTATCCAAAGAAGACTTTTGATGAGTGTTCACTGACCCACTAGGAGGAATTATCCATTGTAGAAGGCCAAATGACAAGTGGAAACAATATAATTCACTTTCTAGTTGTTTTAGGAGACAACATCCCTAAAATTGTGGCCGTGTTCCCTGGAAATAGGAACTGAGCAGGTGGCTCATTTAATTGCAAAACTGACGCAAAGACCTAGGCAAGTGTATATGTACCATCGAATGAACAGGAGGCTCGCTACATTTTCTATGTGATTAGAAACTTGTGATCTTGATGGAAACTGAAAAGTTAGGCACTCAAGAGAAATTCGATGAGGGGATAGCTAAACTGAATTTGTGGAGAGTTAAGTCTGCAAGTGAGTTGGCTAAGTGGCAGAGAATACCGTGTAGGATTCTACACAAAAATTTTGTTCTGGTGGTTCGGTAAATAGGATCAGAGGTCCTAAAGCAAGTGATCTTTGATGCTTTTAGGAAACGGTTGTGAGGAATGGTCTTCTTTAGGTGTTTGTCCCATTCGACTGTTAACATGTTCTAAATGTTTTGGAATCTAACCTTAACTCATTTTATGTTATATATGTAGTATATTCTGAGTGTTAAAGTTTCCAACAGTATTATCTGTTCTCTGTAATAAATAGGATATTATATCTATTGTTTATAATGTATTAGTTCATGAATGCTATAATACATACAGGGTACTTTTCTTAGTGAAATTATAGGCTGTTATATTTAGAACATTTTCATGTTTTTGCTTATAAATTTGGTCTAACTATAGATGTACTATATGTAGATATATAGTACTTCATAGTTCTTGGTTTTCCTCTTAGAAACCTTGCAATTAAATCAAACATTAATTTAGTGTTATCTTCGTTTACAACTAAACCATGAATATTTTACAAATAAGAATTATTCATTTTTTTAATATAGTAAAAGAATCTGTGGATTCATAAACTTTTTGATTAAAAACATATCATTATAACCTTCAAATACATATTTTTACCTAATAATATAACCAGGTTCAGAACTATAAAAAATAATGAAATATATTTATAAATTTTGCAAGTATTAGTCAATACAGCCTAAAGGCTTATTTACTTAAAAACAATAAGTATTTGTTAGCCAAAAGGATTAAACAATTATCAGAAAAGAAGAAACTAAGGTTTAAAAAAAATTATAAACTAAAATACATAAAACCTATCCATCTTAAATCCACAATATTGGCAAGAAAATGCAGGTTGTAAAACAATAAAACAATTATATTTTTTCCTTACAATTATCAGTAAAAGAGGTTTATTACAAGTCATGATATCGAGGTTTGTATGGCTCCTTCTTTCTCATCAATTTATAGAACCACAAATAAAACATATAGAGAAGCTCTTATAGCTTGATAAAACTTGGTATCAATTAGGAATGAACAGTAACACTTTTAACCTAGAATTTTGTTCGTATATCTTAATCAAGTTATAAAATCAATATAGAGTAAGTCGTAAACCCTTATTAACAGGAAGCATAATCTTTCTTATAGAAGGTCTATAAAAAACAACAACATCAATCTAACCACTAAGACCGAGCCACAATCAAGCAGGAAAATATTTAATCATTTCATAGTTTCTATTTTATAAAAAAAAATGCAGCAACATAACGGCCTGAGGTTATGCATTGTTTTAAAGGAAACAAAAATAAACTAGCAGCAAAGGCCCTAAAATCTCTCACAACAACCAAATAAGTTTCCTTCTAATTTAATCGTTAACAGAGTAAATTTTCCATTATTGCTAAACAAAATATGTCTATACTAAGTATAGAATAAATGATATATGTAGTAAACGCAGGGTGCCCACAAGAAGCTACCACCCAATTATGATGTAATGGAGCATGCTAGTGGAAAAAAATAGGAACGTGCACGTAGACTTAGACGTGCACACATGTTCTTGCTTCCTCAATGGAGAAACTCCACGTTGGCTTGTCGATGTGGAAAATAGGAGCACATACGTGCACCAAAGCACACGCATGCGTGTATGGGTGCGTAGGCGTGTTTGGACATGCACACGTGTTTTAGTGTATATGCGTTAAACACAAGTTCACGTCCCTATGTTTAAAAAAAACAAGCAGTGGACAATTTATTCCACTCACAACCCACAAGCATGCAAGATACCCAAAAATGAAACCCACAGAACCCAAAACAAGTGTCCAAGTAGCCCAAAATGACACCCACGACCATTGGAATAAGGTAGGTGGATTAGTATTTGAATTTTGTTGTTTTGTTTTAATTTTTTTCAAATAAAATATAAAATTAAAAAAAATTGCAAATGAATTGAAATGGAACAAATTTGATATTGCAGATACATTACCTCTACCATAATGACAAATACCAATGAACCATCCCAACAAAGGAGTGAAACAAACCAATCAGAGGACCCAATAAAGCCTGAATTAAACAAAGAAAACTCTGGAGATGGATTTGATGAACCACCAGAAAACCTCGAAGATGAATTACACAGGGATTTAAACTAGTTAAGGATATTGAGTGATGAACTGAAGAACACCAGGGAACCCTCTTAGGTTTCCCTTACCACATCACTACAAAACATAATCGAGTCTATCAACATTTCCCACAGTGAGATAACCAACTTGATCCAATATAGGGCTCAAATGAGATAACATTATTCCATTGGTACATCCACAGAAGATATCAAAAACCTAAATATCACAAAATCCCAAATATGGAGAAAATTTACAGATTAGAGAATAGGACAGCCTCCAGATGTGAGGAAGAGGCGATTTTGCATGGACTGGTGTAATTACCATCCATGAAGAGAAAAATAGAGGAAGAGATGGTTCTTGGTTTTTGACAAGCCTCCATGCACAATGTCGAGGTCCCCCAATATTTTCTCAGGAAAATGTGGGGCCGAGTTTGTAGTAGGTTTCCATGTGAACTACTTTGACATCACCGAGTTCCAGGGCGTCGGTTTTGTCTTAGCCCAAGATCAGCCTCATGCCCACTGGAACCCACTCAGAGGACCTTTTGCGCCTAGGAGAGAGCCAAACCCCATTCCTCAACCCCCTAGGTTAGGTAGCGGGCTATATGAGATCCATGAATCTGTTAGACGTGCCACATGACACCTTCTTAGGCATACCACATTTGTGGCTCTGTCCTCATAGAGCGAGCAAGACCACCCTGAGAGACACACTTCTGCATGGTCTACTAGTGGTGGGCGAGGGAGAGAAGCCATAGGTGGTAGCCAGGATGATCCATCCAAATTGACAGGACTAGTGCCACATCATTTTTCTCACTATGGGAATCCATGCCATGTTCCCACGCAGGAGCATGCCACAAAGAGATACCTACAACAGGTTAGTTATTGTTTTATTTAATGTTCAAGTATTGACTATACATTATGTAATCTCATAATTTCTAATAAATTTAACTTAGAATCAGATGTTGATGACTTGATTTGTTTTAATGTATAACTATTCAGTGTCGAGTCTCCAACACTTGGGTGGGTTGACGTTGGTTCCTTTAACCTAGATGGAGCCATGGCAGCTGCAGAGGACATTGCGACACCACAGGCACAGGTAGTTTTCTTCCAGTAATTAAATCTAATGTTAGTAGTTAATCTCATCATCCAATGTAGTTAATATTTAGTAATATAATCTAAATATTTTTTTGTTTTCACAAGTGTCCACAAGAGTGAGTGACTAGCCATCCCCACCGGGGATCAGCAGATCCCCTCGTGTGCAGGTATCGTGTAATAAAGTATAAATTTAATTTCAGTTTTGATGGCTTAGATTTGTATAGTTATATTTTTTATGTACTAATATATGAGGCCATGAATATTTATGCAGGTCTAAGCACATAGGCACGTTGGTGTCACTATCTCTCCACCAACTTCCTTTTTCCCACCATATATTCCAGGTGTAGCCCCTAGCATACATGTACCTTTCCCTGCATGCCTCCCCACCCCATTTCATCCATCCCTTTCCTCCCATCCACCACCACACTTCCATCCAACTCCCCCTTCTTCGTCATAGCCTTCGCTCACTACCCGCCACCCCACCCATCCACCCCCTCCCTTGCAATTTCCCATGTTTCCACCCTCCCCCCTTCGACCACAATACACCATCCATTGAAATTCACCCATCCCTCCACCCCATCCCAGACCTCATCCCCCTCCCCATATTCCCCAACCACCCTTGTTTCCCCTTCGAGGGTGGCCCATTCCATTATACAACTAATTGAGGTTTATCGCTGTACATTACCACTTTTCCCACTCCAGTCCACGACCTCTCTCACTGTGCCCCCTAGTTTTGTAGCCAAAGTTGATGTTGCTACATCCTCCACTATGCCATCCACTCTAGCATCATAGCAAGTTGTCCATCCCACTGCTCCACCTGCCACCCCCGAGTACCAGCCGACTGCTCCACTTGCCACCCCCGAGGACCATCCTATTGTGTTCACTGTGAGATTGATTAGTCTATGAAAATATTATGCAATATTAACTAAAATTAACATAGGAATTAAATTGTATGAGTTATCTTACTGTTTAAATGTTGCAGGGTGGCATTACTGAGAGAATTGGATCATGGAAGAGGGTAGCCCGCTCACCACTTACGATCTCATCTGAGGTGAGCTATTTAACATTTGAAAAATTAATTTTGATATTAAAATTGTGTTTTAGACTTATATAATTTCCTATAGGAGTTGATATTTGATTGTTGTCATTTTAGATCCCAAGGGGAGGTGGTCAAAGTGGTTAGAAGGACCGAGCTTCCTCTAGCTCGAAGAAGAGGAAGATCGATTTTGGAGGTGCACCTAGGAGCTTTGAGGGTGGGTAGGAGGATTGAGAGACCCTCCTATGTACACTATCCATGATGTGGCATTTTGGCGCGAGTTGCCATATTTTATATAGGGAACGAGTTGCCTTTGTATACAAATTGGGAATGATGTTCCATTTTTTACTACTACTGTATATGATTGGAAATTTTTGTATATGAATATATCATTTTGTACTTCTTTATATTACTTTTCCTTTGATTACATATTTACATACATTATGTCGAATGCAGTAGTATATTGCAGTCGATGCACTTGCAATACTTATTGTTCATGAAGCAATAAAGTATTTATGTTCACAATAAAATGCTTAAAAAGTTTAACAATGTAGGTTAGTTAATAAAAAAAATACACAACTGCATAAATGTGTACAATAACAATGATAATTTTAAATACCAAATACTTGATCTTGTAAATCTTAGAGCAAACATTTTTTCAATCTAGCAAATTTTCCCATGAAGTATTTCTCTTGCTACCATATATTTTTATCGAGATATTTTTCTAGTTTTCCAAGCCTCCCTTCACCCCTTGGCCCTTCCATTTATTGTCTCGGCTTGTCATACCTAGCTTTGGCCTTGTTATTGCAGACCTAAACCCTAAGTACCTAGACCTAACTAGACACCTAACCTAAAACCTTTTCTTTCTACCCTTCTATACCCTTTCTCCGTTCTCCATCTCCTAACCTACTCACTTACCTTTCCACCTATCCTCTCTCATTTCGTAACCCTAATATTGGAATCTCATACTCCTATCCTCATCCTATAGGATCATATCTTTTCCCCCTTTCAAAACCCCTTCTCTAGCCTTAGCATCCCTCCTAGGACTCTACAAGTCAAGCTCTCTGAAACTCTAGCTACCAAAAACTCCTAGATAAGAATCAACTCTAACTAAATTTGGTCACTCATTCCACCAGTATGTAATATTGTTTCCTTCTCTCTCCTCCACAACAAGCACATCAATTAACCTTTGGGTTTCTCAAATGCCACAGTCCCTAGCCTTCTTCTCTCACAAAAGCTACAATGTTAAATACTTTCTTTCCTCCTCAAGGTGAATTTCATGAAGAATGTCATATAGCCCTTTGTTGAACCCTAACTCCTATTGAACCAACATACTAACACTTACCCCCTCCCTCCTCAACTTTACCTTCCTTTATGATAGATACACGATCCTAGAGGACTGTGTATATCATTGACATTTCCAGACATACATAAGAAGTTTTGATAGTGATCTACAAGTACATTTTCACTACTAAAATATCAAAAAGACCTCTAGAAAACATGTACAAGATACCATCTTTGTTGAGGACTATCATATAGGTACTTCTTGGCACTTTTGGCTTGACTGGAAATTACTATTTGGGACAGTTATAGTAAAATTTGTCTTAGTTGGAAAATACATTTAGTTTGACAGTCCCATTCATTGACCAAGTTGGAATTGACAATACTTGTAGTCCACTTGCATTTACCTAACAATTGTCTTCCTAATTGCAAACTTGAAATTGACATAGCTATTGCATCTTTACTTTGATTGGAAGTAACATTTTGGGGCAGTCATACTTGGCTGAAAGTTATCATTGGTTTGACAGTCTTATTCATTGTCCAAATTGGAAGAGAAAGCACTTGTTTGCCTTTGGTATTTACATAGTAATTATTGTCTCATTTTGCACGCTAGAAATTGATATTGGAATGATCTTCTCTTACCATTTGATTGACTGGAAATTTCATACTATTGATGAGTTGAGAATCATATTGAAGGAAGCTTTTGTTGGCTTTCATTTGTTACATTTACTTGGAAAACATTGATTTTGATAAATTTGACAATTTATATCATTTGAAGATGAAGTTGAAATTGCTTACTCTCATTGAATACATACATATTTGTTATGCTATTGTTGAGCACTTGCAATTTTAACTATATCTTGTACTTGTTGCTTTGGCATAGGCTAATTGAAGTTTAAGGGTTAGCATGCATAACCTAGGGTTTATAATCAACAAAGAAACCCTAACTCTAACTAAAGTTTAAAGGTTAGAATGCATAGGCTAGGATTTATAATCAATGAGGAAACCCTAACCCAAATGGTGTTTTGGGGTTAGCATGGATAACCTAGGGTTTAGAATAAATGAGGAAACACTAAATCTAGGAGGGAAACCCTAACAACAACGCTACCTAACCATCTCTTGTGGCATCTTATAAAGTAACTTTTTGTTTGTATATGATCATGCCTAGGATTGTAGTCATATGTCACATATTCTTTATAGAATAACCAAATGAAATACTCTTTACAGTTTATCATGCACAAATTGCACAAGTCAATGTTAATCAATGGGGAAAATTAAACCCTAATGAGGAAACCATTTTTACTTAGCTGGAAATCATTCTTAGTTTGACAGTCCTATCTTCATGAAAAGTGGATTGATTGGGGTCTATGTCAATGTATTTCAATTTCAAAAGAGGTTGAATCTGTATGATATGATGATAACGTCCCATCAACACCACTAGCATGCTTCAACCACATGCATAATTGAAAGGAAAATTACATCCAATGTTATTTGCAATCACCCAACCAACCATTAAATAAAATATTGAATCATCCTATAGTGTTTGACCCCCCTCTTTCACAAGAAATATTCATTATGGTTATTGGATTGCAATCATATATTCTAGGTATATGGTCTATTCTAGATACATATATTTTAGGTATATGGTCTATTGGTTTCTAGTTAAGTGATACCAACAAATCTAATTATCTAAAGCTAACGACTTCATAAAACTCTAGTTTGTAGTTGTATGTGTAAATGTGTAAACACTATTTTTTAGGTTTGTGGTTTGTAGTTAATGAAACACTAGATTTTTTGCTATTTGTTCTTGTAGATTAGGTATATGGTCTAAGTGTATATAAACAAGTGAGACTAACATAGAATTATCTCTATGTATCTGAATTTCTTTCAATTCATGAAACTCTTGTTGGCTTGATACTTGTAATCCATGTATGCGTCTCTACTTCTATTTCATACAATTATTTGTTTATACTTGTAATTCATAAAGCCTTATTTTCTTTGTTGTAGTGAATGCACATATATTCTAGGTATATGGTATATTGGTTTCTAGTTGAGTGACACTAACAAATCTAATTATCTAAACCTATTGAGTTCATAAACCTTGGTTTTTAGTTCTATGCCTAAAATGTGTGAACCACAGTTTTTAGGTTTGTGGTTTGTAGTTCACGAAACCCTAGCTATGTTGTAGTGCAGGTACATATCTTCTAGGCATATGGTCTACTAGTTTCTAGTTGAGTGAGACTAAAAAATATAATGATATAAACCTAATGAGTTCATAAACCTTAGTTTGTAGTTCTATGTCTAAATTTGTGAACCCTAGATTTTAAGTTTGTGGTTTTTAGTTCAAGAAAACCTAGCTTTCTTGAAATTTGTTCTTATAGATTAGGTATATGGTCTAAGTTTATTTATGTACATATATGGTCCTAGTTTGTAGATGTATGTGTAAACTTGTAATCCTTATTAATTAGGTTTGTGGTTTGTAGTTCATGAAACCCTATTTTTTTTCTATTTGTGCATGTAGCTTAGGTATATAGTTTAAGTATTTATACATAAGTGAGAGTAACATAGCACATGATCTATATGCATGTGAATTTCTACTTCATAAAACCCTAGTTTGTAGTTATATGTGTAAAATTTATAAACCCTAGTTTTTAGGTTTATGATTTGTAGTTCGTGAAACCCTAGTTTTTTTTGCTATTTTCTCTTGTAGATTAGGTATATGGTATAAGTGGTTCTACATAAGAGAGAATAAAATAATACATCATCTCTATTTATGGGAAATTATTTCAATCCATGAAACCCTAATTGGCTATATACTTGTAATTCATGTATGTGTTTTTACTTCTAATTCATACAATTATGTGTTTCTACTTGTAATTCATGAAACTCTAGTTTCTTTTTTTTAGTGTAGGTACATAGCTTCTAGGTATATGGTCTATTGGTTTCTAGGTAATGGCATGCCAGGAGACAAATAGAATCGATGGTTCGTCAATCCGACCTCCGGTTGCCAAGTTATGTCGAGTGGAAAGTCACATGAAAATCCCATTCAGGGACACTTTGTGACTCTCGGTCTGAGAGAGAAAAACCAAACTGAGTAGCAAGATTGTATGTCATTGGCTCTAGAAAATGTGTATCGAAATTGCTGATATGGGAACACTACCAGGACTGGAACAGTGGAGGGTTTTGCAGAGTTGACCCATCAATGTGAGAGTTGCATTGAAGGAAACTGAGCAAAACCCTAGTTTACTAAATCGATGCACAATGAAGTCATTAGGCCATCAAAACATAGTGAAGAGGCCCCCTTAGAGGTAATGGAATTCTAGGAGACCAACAGATTCGATGGTTTGTTGATCCGACCTTCAGTTTCTGAGTTATGTCAAGTTGAAAGTCGCATGAAAATGTCATTTAGGGAAACTTGGTGACTCTTGGTCCAGGAGCGAGAAAACAAACGTAGCAGTAAGATTGCATGCCATTGGATTCGAAAAGTGTGTATAGGAAATTCCGGTATGTGATTTCACTACCAAGACTGTCACGGTGGAGGGTTTTGCAGAGTTGACCCACCAATGAAAGAGTTGCATTGAAGGAAACTAAGAAAAACCCTAGTTTATGAAACCGATGCATAATGAAGTCATTGTTCCATGTAAACATGGTGTATAGGCCCCCCCCTAGAGATAATGGCATGATAGGAGACCAACAAATCCGACGGTTCATCAATCCGACCTCCAATTTCTAGGTTATGTCGAGTTGAAAGTCGCATGAAAATGTCATTCAAGGACACTTTGCGACTCTCGATCCGGGAGTGAAAAACCAAACGGAGCAAAAATAATGTATGTCATTGGCTCTGCCAAGTGTGTATGGGAAATGTTGATATGGGAACACTACCAATATTGGCATGGTGGAGGTTTTTGTAGAGTTGACCCACCAATGCGAGAGTTGCATTGAATGAAACTGAGAAAAACCATAGTATAAAAAACTGATGCACAATGAAGTCACTGGGACATGAAAACATAGTGGAGAGGTCCCACTAGAGGTAATGGAATTCTAGGAGACCAACGTAGTTGACGGGTAATTGAAACCGGTTGCCAAGTTATGTCGAGTTGAAAGTTGCATGAAAATGGGGTCTATGCAACACTGGAAACAGTGCACCGACCCTGCAAAAACCTGTGTTGAGTAGCTGGGGGTGGATTTCCCATGGATTACATGCCCAAACACACCTGTAAGAGCCAACGAAATTAGAAATCGCCGCCCAGTTTGGTTTTTGGACCCCGACCTTGAATTGGCCCAAGCGTCCCTGAATGACTTTTGTAGGCCTACTGCAACTCACCATAGAACGTTGAACAGGGATCTGATTGATGAACTGTTGGTTTAGTTGGGATCGTGGCATGGGATAATGGCTAGGGTGGCCTCACCCTTGACTCCACATGGCCTGAGAATACCTCCAGGATAGATTATGCAAACTAGGGTTTCTCCCCAATGGGGTCCATGCCACCCTGGAAATGGTGGACTGGTCTTGCCCATGCCTCATTGTGCGTGTCAACTACATTGTGAAATTTAAAGGAGGAGTGGTTAATGGATATAAATATTCATCTCATAGAAATTTTCAAACATTTAGGGTAGGAGTGGTCGAACGTTAGGCTAGTGTGGTAGTGTAAGAGAAGTGTAAGTGCAATTACCCAATCTCATTCAATATATCCATCTGGATCCTCTCTTTTGCTAATTGTCCCCATAAATATCTCATGCTTTGAATGAGGCAAGAAGTAACGTACCTTGGTTGAGTTCTTATTTGATATTGTCTGTACATGGATGTTCGTGCCAACAATCAAGTTTGTGAAGTGATAGACCATAGAAACTATCCTGTAATCCATGAATACATGCCCACTGGTTCTTCTTGATTTCACATATA
Organism: Pseudotsuga menziesii; assembly: GCA_001517045.1. Taxonomy (NCBI): domain Eukaryota; kingdom Viridiplantae; phylum Streptophyta; class Pinopsida; order Pinales; family Pinaceae; genus Pseudotsuga; species Pseudotsuga menziesii. The sequence goes on along the minus strand of LPNX010840821.1, from coordinate 1,615,204 downwards.
GTGTAATATATTCACCCTCAACCACCATCGAGCCAATAGGAAATTCATTGCTTTCATCATCAATCAATGATTCATTTAGGAATTTATTACCTTGAATGCATCATGCCAACCAATAATTCGTACCCCATTCATTGTCTTTAGGGGCAACAACTGCATATATGTGTCATGGTTGTACAAGATCTGATATATGGTCATAGTCTGTCGAAATCACTGAATGAACCTCCTCTAAGTGGGTTGTTTCAACGACTACACATGGGTCGACTGCAAGTGACAATTATCCCAATCATCAACCCAATCCATGCATTCGCATTCATCCCTTTCACCACTGCTACAAGGGTTACAAATGAAATTAAGTTTCCGCATCCATATTTCAATTAGGGGGTTATTTGAGCTTCGAACCAAATGAAATCCATGTTTTCATTGTAATGTTCTGCAACTATAGGAAGGGGATCGATCTATGTCGACCACTTGCCAAAAATTCCTCACTGCCCTTCTTGCCCCTGTTGATGTATGTTGCACTTTAGTTCGGTCTGACATTGTTGTAGAGCACCATTGAACTATGGATTCTGCATATTTGAGATGGGGGTTTCTGGTAAACCTCATCTCCTCCCTTCATAGTGCGGTATTGATGCATGCACCGACCCTGTCATGCTCACCTTTGCTGTGCCCGATCTCAAAGTAGTTCCATATATGAGGCACATTGTAAGTCTTATGCAACATACTCATCCATTGGAAGACTCGGGCAATTTTGAAATGGCCTTCACAACCATCTGACCATATCAAATGCTGATCCATATGTATATCTCCCTCCTTTAGCTGATCATAGAAAATTCAAAAACAATGTTGCACATAATGTGGATCATGGCATCTGTCATCACTTATGTAAAAGTTTTTCTCCTTCTGTATTATGCTGTTGTTAATGTTGCTCTCAGGGCCATGCCTATACGTAATATTTACCATGATGTTGACTTGGTAGGAATGGTAGTATTGAATCTAAATTTTATTTTGTGGGTGAAGGGTGTATTTTTTTGTGAAATCCATAATTGACAATATGGTCCCAATGGGAAATTTGTCCTTGCATTTTCTATATTGCTCATCCTTCCATCGCGCTACATGCACATGTTGAAAATATCGCTCGGTTTTCTTGTAGAACTCCATAAAATAAATCACATACATGTACCTGTTTCCATGAAAACAAGGGTCGTATTAGAATGTGACCTTTAAAGAATATATATGTAGAAATTGAATGTGTAAGAGGAAAAACATGCAATAATCATTTGCAACTGTGACTTCACTAATGCAATATTTTTAATTTCTTTCACACTATTTGATTGATAGGTTATGTACTTGAATATCTTCATCTCCAGGATCATAGTGCCAAATTGATGCTCATCGCTTCCATGAATGCAACGGTTCAAAAGTGAAAACCACTAAACCTGAAACAATTCCCATATAGACATGATTTTCCATAGTATTTTTTTCCTTCATGCCTTGGACACATGACGTTGCCGATAAAATCTCTTGATTCATTCCATGGTATTATGGATTCATTGCAAACCTGCTCAATGTTAGCAAGCAAATCACAAAATATATGTTTATACGTGTCATAAAAATATTCATATTCTACATGGTATCTACAACATCATGTGTTCCGATCAATGTATATATGAACGTACCATGGTTTACATTTCTCAAAGGACCTTTGGCATAGTTTCAATTGTGTGTGCTCATTCCTGAATCTCTCATAAAGTTCAGTCTATGTCGTTTCAAGGAAGTTTTTGACATGGGGTTCACATTTAGTAGAGCCTTTTCTCAGCTTTAGATAATCTCTTTAGTTAGATGAAGGTATGGTATGATCATGCCATAAATTTCATACTAAGTCCTTAAGAGCATCAATAAGCTTCATATCTCGACGAGGCAACCTGTCAACAAAAGCCCAACAATCTTTTTCACCTGCAGTCTAAATATTTTCTCTTATAACAGAGTACTTCTTAACAGTTTTTCTTTTTACTTTAAGTATGTGAGAAGTATGTGAAAGGTGGCGACATTTCCATGTGGACTTGCTTACAACTGATTATGATAACACATGATGAGGTGCACAAAGATATTTAGTACGATATGTCTTCCCAATCACATTAAAAGAATATTGGATATTTCTAACAATATGATTGTTATCCTTTGAACTTCTAACCATCTTTATGCCCGGAATTCTCCTAACGACAGCTAAACAATTTGAATTTAAAAAACATAGTAATAATTGACATTTACCCGCATCACCTTTGGATTCAAAATATTCCTTCATTAATTTGCTACATTTCCAATCGATAGTGCATTTGGGAAACTTACCTTCAAGGCCTAACAAACAACTTTAATCCACATGGATACATCTAGGAGTCTTTTTTCTTGCACTAGACATTCGAGGTAGGGAAGGTGGACACGAGCTAAGAATCCCATAGATTCTTTGTTGTGGTGCTTCATTCACATGTTGGTCCATATTGGGAGTGTGCTTGACATGGTTGTGGTCTTCTTGGAGAGATTACAAATTAATCATTACTCCTACATCCAACGCTTCATACTCGACATCTCTCAATATACATATGTCTTAAAGAGATTTATCATGGCTCATTGATGGATTGTTGGTTGGAGACTGTGTTGATGTTGGAATTTGAGTTAGTTCCATTGGATGCAACCGCTTCACCCATGGTTCTGAAATAAAGGTTTTTATGTCATGAACTGTGTTAGGATTGGTCATAGTATCAGTGGAAATGTCTAGACCATGTCTCAAACTTTCCATTTCCAACCTGGTCTTTTCTCTTACCTCATTTTCCTTTTAAATGGGCATATTCCTTCTAGTTTTTCTTACTCTGTTACGCGAGTTTCCCATCTCCAAACATTTCTTTTATCAAAACTATGAGGTCTACACCTACGTAAAAAGCAACAAATAAGGTATTAGTTCCATTATACAAGAAACACGATGCGTTCCAACATAATTAACTAAATTACAGATATGTTAGTATGGTAATTATTGGCATTGATACATAAACGCTGATTAAAGGTTGCTCTTTATGTTCAAACTAAAGTTTCATTTCTATACTCTATTTGAGTCAAGTAAAGAGAGTCAAGTTTGCAGGTATTACAGCTATAGGATTATGAATTCCTTTGTGTTCAAAAAGTAGTGGAAGTCACAAGCAGATGAGTGAAATATTCTTCATTTCCAACACCTTCGGATGAGATGACATTACATGTAATATGCCACATTAGTTGTGAGGGAAGACACAAGTTGATGTTTGGATGTCTTGGGAATAAATTTAATAAATTACACTGATTAAGTTACACTAACTAAAGAGAACAAACTGACTAATTACACAATGATGAGGTTGCAAATTCCCCAAAGGAAGCAGAAGTCATTGAGGTAGAGGCATCCCTGCCAAGCTCAAAGGAATGTTATGATAAATGTAGTATGAAGAGGAGAGCATGGACAAGTTGGTGAACTATTCAATATAGACCCTCTCCCATGATTGGTTCCAAGGTTTTTATACAAATTGAAGAGTCTCAAGAGAGAACCTCATCTATGCCATCCTTGTGGGAAATCAAAATATATTCATGTGCAAATAATTATTGGTCTACATTGTATACTTCATCTTGTATAGAGAATATAGACTCTCTCCCATGATTGCTTCAAATTATTTTTTTCAAATTGGAGAGTCTTAAGAGATAAATTCATCTATGCATATGATAAAACATAAAACATAAAACATAAGAGTCTCATAAAAATAAAACATAAAACATAAGAGATAAGAGTCTCAAATTGTTGCAGGCATATGATAAAACATAAATCAATGAAATGATCTCAAAGCTTGTGGATGAAAACAATTATTTACAATTCACCATACCTATTCAAAATGATCTCTTCTTGTAATGAAAACTTGTAGTTTGAATGTATCCACTAACTTCCAAGACCACTAATGATGTATGTTAGATTCCAAGACTAATATTCTATCCAATAGATCAAAGAGTGTCCACTTGATGATTGAGTGTGAGACAAATTCCAAAGTTCAGGAGCACAAAACGCGCAAACAGTGGTATAAAACCCATGAAAATATGTAGCAAACTCGGGAAAGTAGATCTATGTTTTTTTTAACTAGCAGCAGGTGCACACACACATATATAGGAGCATGCACACATGTCTACGCATACACACATAAACACATGTGTGTGCTGCTTCCTAACATTTTACTAACGTGAATAACATTCTTCAACAATGTCTTGGTATTCACACATGTATGAGTATTTTTACAATATAGTCTTCACCACTACTTTCTTCTTAGGCCCATGGGTACCATTATGAGGTCTTAGGCTCCTTACCTATGGCTAGTGGAGGGTAAGGGACGCCTCCAACATTGACCAAGGATGGGTGTCAAGGTTTAACAAAGGTTTAGTGGTGACCATGGTCAATAACACATGGCCTCAAGACCTAGCACGATAATAGCAACAGTGGCAACCATGATACAATAGAGACAGTGGGGACCTAGAGAGAGAGAGAGAGAAGGAGGGTTAATGAAATATATAGAGAGTAGGGGGGGAGGCTACAACAAGATCATTTGGGCCTTAGGCTATAAATGAGGTAGCATGGTGTGTTCTATGTGAGAGAGAGAGAGACTAGAGAGATTTAGAGTGGGAGGGGTAGAGCAAGATCATTAGTAGGATGGGTGTCATGAGTAGTTTTTCATAAAATATAGAGACATAAGGTTTACCAAATAATGATAGAGAGTGAAATGGAAGAGGATGGTCATCATCATCATCATCATCATTATTTTTCATCATCATCGTCATGGAAATCATCATCATGGTCATCATCATCATCATCATCATCATCGTCGTCGTTGTCATCCTCCTCCTCCTCCTCCTCCTCCTCTTCCTCCTCTTCCTCCTCCTCATCATCATAGTCATCATCATCCTCATCATCATAATCATCATCATCATCATTATCATAATCATCGTCATCATAGCCATAGTCATCGTGATCATCGTCATCGTCATCCTCATCATCCTCATTATCATAATCATCATCATCATCATCATCATAATCATCGTCATCATAGTCATAGTCATCGTGATCATCATCATCATCGTCATAGTCAGCGTCATCATCATCATCACCATCACCATCATTGTTCATCATCATCGTCATCATCATCATCCTCATCATCATAGTCATCATCCTCATCATCATCATTGTCATCCTCCTCCTCCTCGTCATCATCGTATTCATTGTTCATCATCATCGTCATGGTCATCATCATCATCATCATCATCCTTATCATCCTCATCATCATAGTCAGCATCATCCTCATCTTCGTAATCATCATCATCATCATAATCATCATCATCATAGTCATAGTCATAGTCATCGTGATCATCATCATCATCGCCATCATAGTCATAGTCATAGTCATCGTGATCATCATCATCATCATCATCATCAACATCATCCTCATCATCATCATCATCATCAACATCATCCTCCTCCTCATCATCATCATCGTCAACATCATCATCATCATCATCATAGTCATCATCCTTAGCATCATCATCGTCATCATTCTCATCATCATCATCATCATCATCATCATCATCATCATGTTCATCATCATCATGGTCACGGTCATCATCGTCATGGTCATGGTCATCATCATCATCATCATCATCATTGTCATCGTCGTCATCATCATTATCCTCATCATCATCATCATCATCATCATTGTTACAATTAGGGAGAGGGGGGGTTGAGATGCTTGAAAATGAAATCAAAGAAAAGTTTCAAATACTAAACAGATGCACACATGCGTGTTTAACGCGTATGCACTCAAAAGCGCGATCGTGCTTTTAGTGCATACGCGTTACTTTTTAAAATAAGCACACATGTGTTTGTCGTGCGTACGCGCTGCTTCAAATTTTGATTTTTGGAGGGCACCTTTTTTCCAATCTACATGGTGGATGACTTTGTTGCTTTGGTTTTAGGTTCGGGTTGCCAAACCAAGTGGTTTGGACTGTCTTATGATGGAAAACATGTTTTGTACCACTTCTCCTATTTCGTGCATGATTTTGCATATGCCACGCTTGTCCACTGCTAATGAAAATTCACTCACTTGTGTAACTTTGTGTGTAGATTCTAAATAAGTAATTTTTATTTAAATCTATTATTTTTTTTAAATTTTTTATTTAATTTTAAATGGACTAACGCCAATCTAACAGAAAAAGAAGGATATTTGCTTTGGCTATAACTTTTGATTAGCTCACCTATTTAGAAAATGAAAAAGAACTCGCACAAGAAGACACAAAGACCTACATCCTAAAAAAAATATCATTAATTGAATACATTAAGACGAAGATGTCGTGGATCATTGCTTGACCTTGTCATTTTAGGGCGTCACTAAATTCCTTAATTAAAAAAAAATTACCATAAACAAATATGGAAAAATAACGCACACCTGTTATCTACAAATATAATTGTTTTCACAAAATTCCACCATTTGCATACCAAACACGTGGACCAATGCAAACATATTTATTATTTTTTGGGAAAAAATTAACATACCAACCTTAGAAGAACCTCATTTTTTGGGATTTATACTTAGTTTTCATAGATAAAAGTTATATATTCTGGAAGGTAATTTGATTGTCCACGTTTCATATTCTTACACCATATTCCACAAATTTGTGTAGGTACCTCTAATATTTCTTTTTGACGTTCAAATTTCTGTTTTTCCATAATTCCATTGCAACGAACGCGTCATTAGTGACTAGCATTAGCTTGCACCAGTTATTTTCTTTAAACCCTGCTAAGAGTTGCAGCGAGGGTTGTTTTAATTATCCAGTAAAACATTTTTACAACATAGTCTCACAGTCTCTAACAAAAATTCTTGGTACCTTAGTAATTACACCCTATTTACAACCTGAAGGTATAAACAAAACTCTTAAAAGCTATCACAGTCGAGGACTTAATAAATTCTTCCCCTTAACGCTGCCATTTAAGAAGTATACCAAATTTTAGATGATGATCTGTGTAGAGCTGTTAACTCCCCAAAACGAAACAGAGCTAGTAGAGTCAAATCCTCTTCCAGCTTGCCTTTTTTTTTACATCGCAAATACTGTAGGGTCAAAGTCGCAGGGTCTTACCAGGATCTTCAGCGTCGGCCACTTGGTATCGAGTTCTTCAACCAAACAGTTATCCAAAGTACCTGCAAAAACAAAAGAAAATAGAATTTAAAACTGAGCTTCTTTTGAAATCAAATGGTGCTTACAATTTGATTAGCTAGAATTGAAGGAACTAATACCTTGAGCTCACGAGCATTGCAAGAAAATGGCTTAGGTTGGAACTAGAAACTCGGTCATAACCTTAAAGAATTAAAGATAATAGCAAGGTTAATGTTCACAACATTTACAAATGCACTCATCCAAACACTAATAGAGACCAGCAACGCCGAGAACCCTTGACTCTTCACTCTTTCACAACATTTGCAAAGTCTTTCAAAAACCCCTTTTCCGTCGAGCTAGGGTTTAACTTGTGAGATAGTTGGATGTCACTAAGACCTTCACGCGGTCTTTCATTCAAAACCCCACCTACCTCTTTATGGTGTAATTTTTTACCCATTGTTTTATAGTTGGAAACGTTTTCATTGGGTATGCATTTTTTCATATTTAAAACCTTCGTTAGCATGCTTTAAACATCGTTTTTGTTGATGTGGCATCATCGCTTTCTTACCCTTCTTCTAGCCACCTTAGGATACCTTTGGTACCCTACCTTTGGCTTAGTTATTTTGGTTTTCTTTGCAAGAATAAACCCTCCGGTGAGCTCTAACACCTGCGCAAACACAAGTAATGCTTTAGCTCAAAGAAGCTAAGTAAGACCCTTCTTGCCTCGTCACCCTCGAATCAAAGCAAGGCATGTTGGCAATGGGCATAAACAGTTTAAGGAAAAACTTGATGAATCCTTAGTAGATATATTTAAGTCTATACGGTACAACTTACGAAAAAAGGTTACAATACATAAACACAGCTAACTAAATAAAAACGGTAATATGGTAGAGTTATGTTTTCTTAAGCAGTTATGTTGTAAAGGTACGTTAAATATGTCTCGTCATGAATCCAAGTGGTTGAACGCTAGGGATCAGGTAAACCTTAGTTCAGTTCTAAATAAAGAGAACCACGCAAGGGATCAGGTAAACCTTAGTTCACTTATAAATATAGAGGTTAGTATATTTCATTACGAGCAATGTTGTTACCTAGGATTAAACCTTTAGTAATAATTTTTTTTTTTTTTTTATAGATTTTTGAGTTATTACAACTACATACATAAATCTTAATCAATCTAGATTTATCTTAATTCTAAATATGAAGAATGATCAAATCCCTTAATTTTAAATGATGTGATTTTTTTAAATAAAAATAATGAAGATCAGTACTAATTATCTTCACTATCATCCATTAATATTCCCTTAATTTTAAATGATGAAATTTTTTTAAATAAAAATAATGAAGGTTAGTACTCATTATCCTCACTATCATCCATTAATATTCCCTAAATGATGTGGTTTTTTTTAAATAAAAATAATAAAGGTCATACTAATTAATCTTTATCCTCACTATCATCCATTAATATTCCCTTAATTTTAAATGATGTAGTTTTTTTAAATAGAAATAATGAAGGTCACTACTAATTCATCATTATCCTCACTATCATCCATTATTATTCCCTTAATTTTAAATGATGTGGTTTTTTAAAAATGATGTGGTTTTTTTAAATAGAAATAATGAAGGTCAGTACTAATTAATCATTATCCTCACTATCATCCATTATTATTCCCTTAATTTTATCCTCACTATCATCCATTATTATTCCCTTAATTTTAAATGATGTGGTGTTTTTAAATAAAAATAATGAAGGTGAGTACTAATTATTCTCACCATCATCCATTAATATATTAACATTTCTAAAGGCTTTCAAAATTTTAAAGAAAATGATCATATTCATGTTAAAGATATGCACTCACATATTCCTTTGTAAATTTTCTAGTGAAAATTGGCGTCCATTTGTGTACAAAAGGAAATGCCAAATTCATATTTTGAGTACAGCTCATGAATTCCGTGTGATCAGGCTGTAGTCCATATTGCTTCCAACGCAACATTTCATCAGATTGCCGAAAACCCAGGAGAATAGCCAGATCCAGAGCCATGTCCAGAAGAAGTCGGAGCATCGCCTCATCCTCAGTGCCATCCTCTTTCGAAAGAGAAATCCAAATTCCTGGCAAAACCATTGGGCTTGTAATAGGCAAGCGCGGCACCAACGTCAAGAATTTTCATCAAATCCCCGGCATCACCTCTGTAACAGTATCGCCTAATGGAATAGTCAAAATACGGGCCAATTCAGAAGAAGCTATACATACCGTTGCATTCTCCATTGAAAAGCTCGTAAGCTCTTCACTGTCCAAGAACAGCAGCCACTTCCCTGACTTCTTTGTCTTCTGTTTCTGCAAATCTTTAGAGGACCCGCTGCTCGCCATCAACAGTGTTTGCTTCGAGAAGTTCTACCCTGAAAAGGATCCCGATCAAAAGCATATATCGTTGTTCTGTCTCCAATCCGGAGCAGATGTACCGTGCCAGGATTCGATGTGTGGATCTGGTATTGATAGTCTATCGGCCGAGTTCTCGAATAAAATCTCCATGTCGGAAGTAAATTTCTGCTCACACTGGGGCTTTTCTGCATACGAAGCAAAGTTCATGTTGTGCCTGGAAACTCTTCTCTGGCGACAGAAAGAAACGATGAGATCCGTCAAGTTAATTGTTCGGTTCGGGAAGCAGGTTTTCTACGGTTCGAATTCGAGCGATTTACGGCACGGGGGTTTCATGACGGTGGAACGCTTGCAAGATCTGTGCAAGCGAGGGCTCTTGGAACACCGATTATTCCCGGCGTGCTCGGAGGCGGCCATTGAAGAACTGAGGATTCACCTCCAAACGCTGCGATATCTCAAAATATTGAGCCGCAGGAAGATCACCGTCCATGTCACGTCTCTGCAACCCAGGCAGCTGCAGCTTCACGTCTCTGTTCGCTTTGAAAGCAGTAACGGCGAGGACAAGGTTGTGATTACGAGAGTTCGAAGCCAGCTCAAGAAGCACGGGTTTGTTACCTTCTGTCGCGAAGGGCAGGCGACAGCGGATTTCAGGCTGGAAGCCGTGACGCAGGGGCCCGAGGTGGTAACCCTACCAGAAACAGTGGTAGAATGGATAGAAAAAGCGTGGAGGAATCGAACCCCCCACCAGGTGCTTGTATTAGACCCTCCGGACAAGTTCCAGGTTATGGATATACGTTATAAAGAAGCAGAAACATACATAAGCGAGGAGTGGAAATTACGTCTGGTCCGCGTGAGTTTGAGCGATTTGTACCGAAAGGAGAAGGTAAGTAAGAGATGGGAATGTGGATTAAGTAGCAGATGGTTTCAGAGTAAAGGCGATGGAGTCGCAGACGATATGCAGTCGGCCAAGGAGAATGTGGATGCACTTGTCAAAGAAGCTGCGGCACTCACTCAGCGCATGGATTCCATGCCAAAGAGTCATTAGCACCCATGCTTTGCTCGAACTCAATTGTACAGGTTTCAAAATATATATATATATTAAATTAAGTTTTCCTTTTCCTTATATTTATCAAATATAACTTTACGATTTTACGGCATTAATTTATTAAAGTTTGCAATAATTCTGTTATCTTATCAGCCACTGTTATTTTCCTATTAACCACTGTTATTTTGCTATTTTATCAGTTTATTGATCCTAGTAACGTATATAAACGGTAAAAACAATACAACAACCCAATTTATAGAAATTTTGTTTATAGATTATAATCCTATTTAACTTAAATACAATTTTTGTATCAATTAACATAAACGTATTTTTTTTAAAAATATTGTTATTAATAAATTAATTTTTAATTATAATTTATGTACATAAAATAATTTTTATTTAAAAAATACACATTTATTTAAAAAAATAAACTTTTTATAAAGTAAAATATGAATCCATCTACGTACTTCAACCCTATCTCAAAACAAAACCATAAAACCATAACATGCTACTCTCACAAGTCGTCATTCATATGGACTTAAAAGAAAAAAAAACAAAAACATATGAATGTAAATAATTTGAACCAAAGTTTTAAAGTCTAATTTAATCATTAAGGATTAAAGGATAATGGAAAGCGTTCTAGTTTTGTGATATAAAAGATTCAAATCCTAAGCTTTATCAAGTGGCCAGAAGATTCAAATATTCCAAGATGCAAACCTCCTTGAATGCAATACCTCAATAAGGTTGAATAGTTATTGTTTAAATGTCTAATACACTTATTCCTTAATTTTAACACTTTTCAATATATCTGATTTTTCCTTACTGTAACAGGTAATATGCTGTTGAGTTATTCGTTTGTCTCTATTGTTAGCTTTTGATTTTAGTTATTATATTTTTCATTTCTCATGTTTGACATACGGATGATTCACATAATATATTTTAAAAAAGTTATAGATCATGATGTTCAATATCAATCTTATTACAGTCACGAAGAAATCCTAAAAAATTTATAGAAATCCTTGAATATTTATATTTTTTTGGCTCATTTTATCCTAAAAAATTTATAGAAATCCTTAAATATTTATATTTTTTTGGCTCATTTTTTTGATTGGTTTTGTATATGTATCGTACTTTTCTTTCGGTATTTATTAATCAATGCAAAAACTAAACAAGAGCAACTCGATACAAAATTCTCCTCTTCCCAAATGTCCCCATCATACTCTGGACAAACATTTATTTTGTAATTTTCGTGGCTCATGTGGTGTGTTACATCTCCTTTTCAAGTTTTATTTTACCTATGGGTTGGAGAGACATTCCTTCTCTTTTAATTTTACCTATGGGTTGGAGAGACATTCCTTCTCTTTTAATTGTGGTAGTCTTTTTCTTTTTAAGAGAGATTAATATTTTATAAATGTTTATGTATTTTTTTTATTACCTATTGGTGTTTATATAGTACGTGTTTCAAAATACAGGTCTTTTTATTTTTATTTTAATGGACCAAAAAAGATATTTACTTTTAATTAATGATCCACATAAAAAATCTCAATGTAAAAACATTGAATTTGATCCTCAAAGCCACAAAACAAATATGCCAAAATTTATTCTATAAACATGAAACTACTTATCTACCCCAAGTTTTCTAATAATATTATTTGCCAAACATAAAATTAAAATGGAAAAGAAGGTAATACAAAACACATAAGCTACAACCACCTTAAAAAATAGAACAAACCTAACATTCTAAACACTCTAACAAGTCCTCACCCATATTTCTTAAAAGAACAAGAAATGGTTTGTCGAGGTTAGCTTACCTATGATACCATGTAGATGTTAAGAAAATACAGAGGTGCAGGGAGCTTCATCAACACCAAAACCTTTGCAAAAGAGGCAAACAGATTATTAAGAGTACTATAAGATAATTTGTATTTATAACCATGAGAAAAGACTCAACATTTATGGAAGATACAATTGGGAGTAAAGAACTGAACTCCTTAGATATTTGTTTACAAAAAATTCTGGTTTATTACGAATCGTACATACCATATTTTCCTAGGGAGTGCTCTTTCTCGAGAAGTAATGCCAACTACAAAATGAATGACAGGAAGGACGCTGCATAGTCCAGTTAGTAATGGCAGCCTCAGGGCTGACTTTTCTAGGTTCAATCCGGCAATCTGAGTCAAGGATTCACCAGGACTGCATGAATCAAATTCGATAGTATCTGAGATTGCTTTGAAGAGTTATTGAGAAAGCAGAGCGATCTCTATACTGGCACCACTATCTAGTAAAAACCGCAAACTAAATAAATATTTGAAGATAGAGATACACGATCTACAGAATTCCGTCCACAGAAGCCCAGAGGGCGATAAAGATTGTAGAACTCCAAAGTTCTTGCCAAATAAATTTGCTACAGTTGTGAAAGAGGACGAGTTGGTTGTTCCCTTGCAGAGGAAGACTGTGCTCTGAGAAAAACGATGAGTCAGCATGATCTAAATAGAGGCTGCACAGATCCAGGAAACCGACGGGCAGTGCTTTGGGTACAACAGCAGCGATGTGCAGAGAGCAAGCCACAACGGGGAAATCATAGGCCTCCAGAGATCTGACTAATTTACGATATAGGATGAAAGGACTGGATTGAGATGCCACAGATATGAATAATTTATGATATAGGCTGAAAAGACTCGATTGATCCAAAGATAAATCACTGTTTTTTTTGTTATTTTTTTTAAGATATGCAAGGTAGAGGTAGCTGTATGCTTCTTAAAAGAGAAGAAGTAAATAGAAGAAAATATTTATAGGCCACATTTACACGAGGAAAGTTACATAATGTGACAACATCTCCTTCATAATTGGAAATCATAAGTAAATAGAAGTAAATATTTATAACCGACATTTACATGACGGACATTTATATGAGGAACATTACATAACATTACAACATATCCCTCATAATATTTAGAGCCGACATTTACATGAGGAATGTTAAGGAATGTTACTTTACAAGATCTCCTCCATATTGGGATGTAGAGCACCTCTGGAAGCAATAATTTTTTTTGAATATGATAAATTTTAAGGATCCATAAATTTTTTAATGAGTAGAAACTTTGGGCAATCTTACTAAATTTAAAATTTTGTTTAGCCATTCTTTTATAGAAATATTCAAATTTCTAAGGACCTTTATGGTTTTTGGACAATTATGATGATTTTTAGAGTAAAAACAATTATCTCCTAGAATTTGGGCTAATCTTAGTAGGAAAATAAAACACTTTGGAAAATATTATTTTTGGAAAAAAAAATCAAAAAAATAGTCCATGGGCTAAATTTCGTCCCTAAAATTCTATGTAGATTGTGTCAATCCATATCTTTCTATCTCTCTTTTATAAGTCACCCCTGAGCGGGGATTCTCTAGCTACAACTATCCCAATATTCTAGCACTCTTTTCCCCTCAGCATGCACAACCCAAGGAATGGGGCTCCCTTCTTTGAGTTAATAGTACCTAGGGTTCCCTTCTCTAAGCTAATAGTACCTCAGGTTTGTTACCCCAATTCTCTTCCAGGGCTCTAGCATACCGACTAGAAATTCATTGTGCTAGGACTTCAAGGAGTTCCATTGTTCTTTGTTTGGTTCTCCGTTTGCAGTAGGGTGATGGTGGTACGATGATGGTAATATGAGGTACAGGGGCTCTATTGCAGGTAGTTAGGGTTTGGTAGCCCAAAATAATTATCTTTGACACAAAGGAATGAATGGAAGGACAGGCTATATCTGTTTATTTATATGCATGGTTGAGGCTAGCCAAATGGCACCAAGATTGATAAGAACTAGGCACATGGAAATGGAAAGCTAGGAAAGGTGGAAAAGTGGCATACATGGGGTTGGACACTTTTTCACTTCTCTAAAGAGAGTTGAATAAGTGACATGCATGGGGTTGGGCACATTTTCCCCTCAAATCCTAGGCTTGGGATAATCACTCTCCCTACTATAGAAAGATAGTTCCTTATCTCTTCTTTTGTCCTTAGTTAAGTATTTTATATTAAAGAGTAAAAATTTACAAATTTACATAGCTTGGTCATTTTGGACCATACATATTCAACTTGTATCCTTTTTATTTCTTTTTTTACATAATGGGTTCAAAAACGAGGTGTTAGATTCCCCTCCCCCTTAATTTATGCACCGTCCTAGATGGATGTTACCACTATTTACATATACAAAATTTCAAAACAATTGCGGGTATGTTTCTCGCATAGAATCCTCTAGTTCCCACGTTGCTTCGTCAAGTCTGTAATGTGTTCATTGCACCTTTACTTGTTTGATGACCATGTTCTAGAGAAACACAACTTTCTCGTCCAAGATACGCAATGGTAGCACCGATATATCTCCTTCCGGTTCTACCCGAATCAAGGCCCATTCAATAAATTGGTTAGGACCAGGTACATACTTTTTCAATAATGATACATGAAACACATTATGCACTTTTATGCATGTAGGCAACACAAGATCATATGCAATAGGTCCTATCCTCAAATGGCCCACAATATCTGGGCTCTAATTAAGGACATATCCAAAGCTTCATGAAACTTTTCTTTGGCCCGATTTTTAGATAGACATGATCACGAAATTTGAATTGTCTTACTATTATTCCTTTGTAGATACATAACTTTTCTTCCTATTCTATGTGGTTTTTAAATTTTTTCTAATCTTAAGTATCTACTCTTCCATCTCCTTAAGCAATTATGGTCCCATAACTATCTATCTATTGGATTATCCTAATTGATTGGAGTATTACATTTTTTATGTACAAGGCTTTAAATGGACTCATATTTAAATATGCATGATACCCATTATTATAAGCTAACTCTACCAAATTCAAGTAATCTTCCCATTTTGATGGTTGATCCATCACATACATTTTGAGCATATCTTCAATAACATGATTTATCCTTTTAGTCTTCCCATTCATTTGTAGGTGATATGTTGTACTCATATTCATATTTGTTCCAAATCCTTTGAATAATCCCTTCAAAAAATTCTAAGTAAATGTTGGATCCATGTTTGAAACAATTTCCTTGGGTATTCCATGTAACCTTGCAACCTCCTTCATATCAAATCCTGCTATGTTGGTTGCCTTATGAGTTCAATTAATTGGGATGAAGTGTGCAACCTTTATTAACTTATCCACCATTACCATAATTGAATGATGTTGTTTGACCATCATGGGTAGTTTGGTTATGAAGTCTATTGTCACCACATCCCATTTCCATTCTGGGATTGGTAATGGATGACGTAATCCTACTCCTACTGGATATCCAATATCAACCTTTACTTTTTGACATTTCATGCATCTTGATATGTACTCAACTATGTACTTCTTCATTCTTGACCATAAGTAATGGCTTCTTACTATGGTTATAGTTTTTGGATATCCGAGATGTCTTGCATATGACACCTTATGTATTTCATCCATTACTAGATTCCTTAATTCCACGAAATTAAGAATGTAAATTATGTTATTATTCATAAGAATGATTAGTTTCCAACTTATGTCCTTAAAATTTTTTATGTATATTTTCCTGTTGTAATCCTTATTTCACTTGATTATAATCTTGATTGCACATAGAGTAGTGAGGTGCTTACAACCCAGTATGGGGGAGATGTGTAACGTTCCGTAACGTAAAAACATTATGTACCAAAAACAAAAAAGTAATTTTTTTTATGTCAAATCATAAAATAAAAAATGAAAACCAAATAAAAAATAATTAAAAAAATCCATATTGGCTCATAAAATAAAAATGTAAATCCAAATAAAAATTCATTAGAAAAATAACACCTCAAGAAATTGGATGCCTCTTGGTGATTGAGAGATCTGTGTTTAGGATGAATCTATGTATGTATCAAATAATGGTTTCAAGAATTCTATTTTTTAAATTTGATTTGCACACGCTGACGGCTATAGCATGCATTGTATATGCTCTTCTGGTGAGTGCATCTGTAACTTTATTACCCTTGCCACTAATATGTTTTAAAATCAAACTCACATAGAAATTCCATCCATCTTGTCTATCTTGCATTTAAAATTTGTTGCTCAAATATATACTTCAGCTCATTGTGATATGTTCTTAATTCAATTTTCTACCCATGAAATAATGTCTCCACATTTTTAAGTCATGCACTATAGAAGACATCTCTAAATCATGTTTGGCATAGTTTTTCTCACGTTCCTTCAACTTTATGGATTTATAACAAACCACATGCCCATTTTGCAAGAGTACACTGCCAATTCTTTCCTTATGCCAATTAGAGGAAATTTCAACTCAAAATGGGCCTCCTAAAATGAACTAATAAAATACTAGTTAAAATAATAAAATAATATTTATTAACTTTGGAGGAAGAAAAGAAAAAAACTACTTTTTTGTTTGTATTTTTGACATATCTTCCCGTGTTTTTACTCAAATTTCGATCGGGAGAGCTCTTTGGATGCGGAATTGAATTCCGCATCCAACGAGTACCCACTTGGCATACTTTTGATGGACCCTGCTACCCCAAAAACAAGAAATACCTGGAAAAACGTAATGATGATGTCATCATTACATTTTTCAAGTATTTCTTGTTTTTGGGGTAGCGGGGTCCGTCAAAAGTATGCCGAGTGGGTACTCGTTGGAT
>LPNX010840821.1:1573666-1597817 GCA_001517045.1 Pseudotsuga menziesii | reverse complement strand
GCATCCAACGAGCTCTCCCGATCGAAATTTGAGTAAAAACACGGGGAGATATGTCAAAAATACAAACAAAAAAAGTAGTTTTTTTTATGATAGCTATCCCCGAATTTATATTAAAAAAGTGTTTAAGACCTATACGGTATTTCAAATTTAAAGCAATTTCATTGGCTAACACATGATGACATGGAATTTGAATAAAAGTTAAAAGGCCCATTTTGAGTTCAAATTTCCTCTAATCGGGCATCTGTACATACCCCACAATGTTCATTTGGATTAGCAATTTTGAGAATTGGTGCATTGGTAAGTTATCTCGTCAACTGTTGGAAACTTTGTTCACACTTGGTTATCCATTAAAATTTGACTCCCTTCTTTTCCAAAGATGTGATTGTATGTGCTACTTTTGAGAATCCTTTTATGAACCTTCTATAATATCCATCTATCCCCATAAATGATCAGACTTTTATTACATTCCTATGGGTATGGCACCCCATGTTAGCTTCAATATTCCTTAGATCCCTTGCTACCCCTGCCTCAGAGATGATTTGTCCCAAGTACTATTTTTTTTTTATAGAATGGAAATTTACTTTTGATAGAATTAACATTTACTTTGCTTGGCATATAATTTATTCTCCCTTAATATCTGTAGAACTAATCTCAAATTCTTCTCATGCTCCTCCACTGATTTTTAATAATGAATGAGAATGCCATCTAAAAATACAATGACAAACTTGTCCAATTACTATCTAAATATGTCATTCATTAAGCGCAAACACCTCGCTGGGGAATTTGATAATCCAAATAGTGGTACCAGAAACTCATAATGACTAGATTGAGTCCTGAAGGTTTTTATGTTGATAGCTTCATCCTTTACTCTCACTTGATGATTTCTTGATCTCAAGTCTATCTCAAAATAAATTCTTTCCCCTTTCATCTAGTCAAACATTTCATCAATTTTGGGAAGAGGATATTTGTTTTTCACTGTAACCTTATTTAATTTCCTTATGTATACACAATCTCAAGGTTCCATATTTCTTCTTTACAAAGAGTATCGGTGCTCCCCAAGGAGGTGCACTTCGTCATATGTACCTTTTCTTCAATAAATCTTCAAGCTACATTTGTAATTCTTTTAATATAGGCGTACTCATTCTATATGGTATTTTGGAAATTTGGACAACTCCAAGTACCAAGCTAATAGAAAAATCAATATCTCTTTTTGGTGGTAATCCCGATAGTTCTTCAAACACAATTGCATATTATTGTACAACTAGAAACTCTTCAAGGTTGGGACACGTATCCTTTTCTGGTTTTTCCACATGATATGCATACATTTGGAACAATTTTCTTAAACATCTTTTTAACTGCATAACTAAAACCTTCCTTATAGAATATGCCTCGAAATGGGTTTCACCATCTTATGTTTTCTTTCTTCATCAAGACAAGTGAGAGTATTTTTATGGAAATCTAACATAACATGGTGTGTATCCAACTAGTCCATTCCAATAAGTACATAATACTAACCAAAATGTATTATGTTAAAATCTACAAATCTATGCAGTCCATTCATATCCAAGGAACAACTTTCTACCATCTCACTGATTCTTTTTTGGTTCCAGTAACCAACTATATCGACCATGACTTATCATGTTTTCTTTTCTTTAACATAAATGTTTCAAACAAATTGGGATCAATATAAATATGAATTTCGTGACTGAATAAATTAAAATAACAATGGGTTGATCATTAATCTTACCTTGAATATCAATTATTTTGGAGTGGTGTTCTTCCTACTTGTTATCTAAGGCTACATAAATTCTAGGAATATATCTAGCCACATCCTCCACTTTGCGTGCTTCTTGTATGCTATGCACAATTGTCATTTGGTCTCCTCTACGAGGACAATTTCTAAATGTATGCTTCCATTCACATCCTCAACATTTAAATGGTATAATTTTCCTTTTTCCTTTAGGCTCTGTCATCTTTGGTCTAGTCTAGATAAGATTTCTCTATTGGAATGAACTTTGTGGATTTCTTAAGAAGGGAGGTTGGAATCCTTTCTTCCTTTGATATTAATTATTCCCTTTCTTATATCTACAATATTTCTATATAGATTATCTACCTCTAGTATGATCATATAAATGCTTAGGCCTTTGGATGGCCTCTTCAAGGGATTTGGTTTCATCATATTGGATTATGTCTTCGTAAAAGGAAGAAATTTCACTTAGAAACCTTTGGATTTTTATTTTTCTTCCTTAATAAACACCAAACCTTAGAAAATATAAGAATTTCCTTTCATACACTTCCATTCTAATAGCTCCCAAGTTGATCTCAAAGAGCTCTTCTATTTCCTTCTTATAATAATATTCACATAAGTATTTCTACTAAAAATAATTTTTGAATTGTTTCCATGAAATTATCTTCTCACTGATATGATTCACTACCACTAATTGATCCCACAATATGGAGGTTGTTCCTTGTAGGTTATAAATGGAAATTCTAGTCTCCATATTTGAAGAATAAATATGCAGGTGTAGGTATTTCCCCATCCCTAACAACTAGGATTCAACATCTTCTCCTTTCTTATTCTCACCATCAAAGTAGATGGATTAATCTTTCTAATCTCTCCTTGCAACAATTCTTCCACATGTCTTCGTCTATGATGCCTACTTGGAGACATTTTTGGATTATTTCTAGAACCCTCTATGGAATAAGGTCTCCTATTTGCATGAGGTGGCAAATAATGATGTCCACGAACTCTAGTAATTGTTATCACATATATATTGTAGCTGGGATACCATGATGCAACATACATATTGATCTCTTTATTTTTTTCAGCTACACATTCAAATGGGGTTATAGCATTAATCATTGCATCCTGAGCCATTTAAAGCCTTTGTTTAGCAATGGTTTCAAAGTATTTCCTTGCCAGGACTGAGATCTCCTTGTCTATTGAGATGATTTCAGTAGTGATATAGTTCATTTATGAAGAGTAGTAGATATGGTACACAGTTGCAGATGGGCACATTAGATAGAGATAGGTATATGGTGAGATCAAGTATATGGCTCCTTAGTTGGATTTTTCTCTTGGTGTATACTAACACCTTGGACTTGTTATGCTATGATGATTATGGTGACCTATGCTTATATTATATGTATAATGATGATTAGACTTGTGTTGAGAATGGTTAAAGAATCTAATGTTGAATACTATTTCTTATTTCATTCTTTACACAACTTTTAAATTTTAGTTCTATGCTAGTTCCATGTATCATTTGTCCCCAATCATCTAGTTCATCCATAATTGATTTCCTCCCATGACCTGTGTTGATTGAGACATGTGATATTGAATATCTTTTCCTCATCTTGACCTGTGTACATGATAGAATCCATGTTTTTATGTGTCTCTGGCTATGAAGTATGTGGATTGACCAGTGTGGCCAAGTTCATTAGATGGTTTTCCTTTAGTCCTCAAAACAAGTGCTCCACCCCATAGTGTCTTTAGACACTAAATCATCGGAATGCATAAATATTATATCTAAATGATGAAAAGTATGAATGTTATAAATTAATTAGTGGCCAAAGCATGTGAACTCATCCATCTTATGATGTAAGGCTCATTCCCCCCCCCCCCCCCCCCACAAGGGCAACAAGGCGAGGCAAACCGGCCAAGGGTATGAGCTGATCCAGATATTTGGGGATGAGTTCTAGGAGGCTTGAATGGTAAGAGAGGACAAGAGATAAAATAATCGACCAACTGTGGGAAATAAACATCAACAAGATCTAGGATGTGAATAGCCAAATATATAAACGTAGATTATATATGCCACATGGAGGGGTGAGGCTCACAGAGGGTTATTTGACCCTCACCTCTCAAACTATACTAAGAAACGCACTTAGAACCAATAACCCAATAAATCAATAGAATAAGAGAAATGTAGGATGCCAAAAATATTTGAATGCATTATTAAGAAGGCATAGAGCCTTTTTATAACATTATTACAATTTTTTGGGGCCATGCCAAGGGCCAAAACCATGGGTTGTCAAATACCATGGATGGAAGAGGTACAATGTGTTTTGAAGCCATACCATAGAACAAAACCATGGGCTATCAAATACCATGGATGAGAGAGGGTGGCCCCTCCATTTAATGATTTTATGACATACATCCAAATTTAGACCATATCCCCCCTAAAATTTGGATCATTCTACCACCTTAGAAAATGATGGTCCCCATTATTTCATGTTAAAAAGAGACCCATGATTACAATGTTACAATTTCCAATGAAGAGAAGAGTTTTGTGTGGTTATCCCATAGCCATGGGTTTTGTGTGGTTGACCCATAATCTTAGGTTTTGTGTGGCTAACCGATAACCCTGGGTTTTATGTGGTTTACCACTAACCATGGGTTTTTTGTGGTTGACCCATAACCGTGGGTATTTTTTGGTTGACCCCTAACCATGATTACAGTAAATATCCATGGGTTTTTTTTGGTTGACCCATAACCGTGGTTACAATAAAATTCAATAAAAATAAAAAAATGGTCTTTGGTGTAGTTGATGTCTCGTTGCAAATCCATTCATAGCTTCTGATGCAGGTTTTGTTGAAAACCCAATTGAGATATCGAAGATACTTTTCTATTCATATCACATATTTTCTCTGTGGTGGCCCAACGAATGAGAAAACGTTTGTTGAAACTAAGGGAACACACACGCACTATTTTTACAGACGCGTGTTTCTTTAATCGATGATATCTCCCAAAGAAGAAATACAAATGAAAAAACATGAAATACCCATTTTAGATGATGAAAATGCCTTTCAAATGACCTATGATAGAGCCTATGAGATTCTATGCGGAGTTAGTGGTACATGTTTAAAATTTCTGTCCATGAGGTCGCATTGTGTACAAACATGTATTGCTTCAAGCAAGCATATCTCACAAACTAGGAATCCAAATGAAAAACTATGAAATAACCATTTTAGCTTACGGAAAGACTTTTTTGATGAGCTATAGTGGAGGATATATAATGTCCTATAGAGACCGTGACACATACTTTAAGTTTATGTACGTGTGATCACACTATGTACAGACATGTGCTGCTTCAAACCACGAAGATAAATGAGAAACCAAAAAATACCCATTTTAGATGATGGAAATATATTTCTAATGAGCTATGGAAGAGCCTGTGAAACTCTCTATAAAAGTTGCAACATCTGTTTCAATTTTGTAGAGACGTGTTGACCTCTAGTTCATCTATCACGGTGTTTATATGATGGTTGTACATCTATGGTTGGGATTGTTATATTTTTATCATTAAGCTAGCATTATATTAGGATCTTTAATTGAGAGAATAACAAGCACAACAATCAAACACAAGAGACAATGAACACAGTTTTTATCCTCAGGGAAACCATAATTGGTGAAAACCTCGCAACTTCCTCAGAGATAGAATCAGCACCAAAAGTAAAACCTGAAAACATAAAGATGATCTCCACAGCTTCTGTCTCTCTCTCTCTCACTGAGAGAGCTTCTCCTCTCTCACTCATGCGCCCCAATGAGTGAGTGTGTATGTGTGATAAATAGAGAGGCTCACTCTCTATTTATATTCTTTCGTTCACTTGAAACCCACTCCAACATGTTGGTCTCACTTAATAATTACTTACTAGAGCCGGCATCTCTAGGAGTGTCTAATAACCCTAGTGCTCCACAACTTGTGGGGACTTTTCCTCCTTTGACCAAGAAGGAGGGTTATCCTTAACACAATGGTGGGGACTATTGCCCCAACTTACAATGACTCACCTAGGGTTAACTTCACTAGGATAGTCTAATAACCCTAGGGCCCCACAACTGCAGGGACTTTAACCCTTGACTAATAGGAGGGCTACCCACAATGACTTGACATGACTTGTTTACATTATATAACCTCACGATAGGAACATCGGGGAATGACATGACTCAAATACATTACAGACACATCCTGGAATAAACATTGGGGTACAATACATAAGATATACGGATGAATACATTCTGAATTTACAACTACATCAACACTCCCTCTTAACTAGGAAGGTATTCTCCTGACACAATATATCAGCACAAGTATTCTTCTCTGTATCATATGGATCATCATCAAGTCATCTTCGTCTTCAAGTCATATTCATATTCTAGGCATATTTATCTTCAGGTCATCTTCAATTTCAAGTCATCTTCATCATTAGATCTGGATCATCACTGGATCTGGATCATCACTGGGCATCATCACTAGATCTAGATCATCACTGGACATCATCACTAGATTTGGATCATCACTCGATCTAGATCATCATTGCTAGATCATCATCACTGGATCTGGATCATCATCACTCGATCTTAATCATCACTGGGTCATCATCATGGGTTCTATCTCTTGATTCTTCTCATCCTAGGAATCTCTACAGAGCCAGCCCTTTTTCATGCTGGATGTACATCTATAGAGCCAGTCCTTTTTCATACTGGATGTATCATCACAGAGCTAGTCATTTTTCATACTAGATGTGGAACACACACAGAGCCAGTCCTTTTCCATACTGGATGAGTCTTCACAGAGCTAGTCCTTTTTCATACTAGATGTGGCACACACTCAGAGATAGTCCTTTTTCATCCTAGATGAGTCTTCATAGAGCTAGTACTTTTTCATACTAGATGTGGTACACACTCAGAGATAGTCCTTTTTCATGCTAGATGTGGTACACACTCAGAGCTAGTCCTTTTTCATACTAGATGAGTCTTCACAGAGCTAGTCCTTTTTCATACTAGATGTGGCACACACTCAGAGCTAGTCCATTTTCAGACTAGATGAGTCTTCACAGAGCTAGTCCTTTTTCATACTAGATGTGGCACACACTCAGATCTAGTCCTTTTTCACACTAGATGAGTCTTCACAGAGCCAGTCCTTTTTCATATTGGATGTGGCATCTACACAGGGCTAGTCCTTTTTCATACTAGATGTGTTTTCATAGAGCCAACCCTTTTTCATGCTAGATGTGGCATCCACATAGATCTAGTCCTTTTTCATACTAGATGTGTCTTCACAGAGCCATCCCTTTTTCATGCTAGATGTGGAATCATCACATACACCTGACAATGGAAGGAACCAATCCTCTCACCATGTCACAGCTCTTACATTCGACCATGGAAGGAACCAATCCTCTCACCATGTTAGAAGAGCACATCACTTACATCTGACCATGGAAGGAACCAATCCTCTCACCATGTCAGAAGGGAACAGAACTTATATCTGACCATGGAAGGAACCAATCCTCTCACCATGTCAGAATGGCACAGCACAGACACATCACTTCCTCTTGGGAGGAATCTCGATCTAAAGAACACCAAGCTTCTCCCTAAAATACTCAAACTTCACTCTGGCCATTTTTAGCATAGAATCACATCAAGGCTGATTACGTCCAAGGATAACCTGAAAGCTTTGCCAGGACCGATTACATCTAAGGACAACCTACATGACCGTTTATGTCTGAGAAACCTATGAGCTTCGCCAAGATTTATGCTCAGACAACCTGTCTCACTAGCTATGCGAGAAATCCCTCTTTTGAGAGATATCGATCTATATCACAAACTAGAGCTTCATTGCTCCTCTCTACATCATACCAAAAATGAAATTCAGATCAAGCAAATCAAATAGTAGTTTTCAAAGGAAACATACTACCTCCCAAATAGCAATTGGAAACATCTTTTTCCTTGGCTGTACTCAGCGCCATGCAGGACTCCATCCTGTCAACCAAGAGATCACACATGATCTCATACTGAAGAAGCACCCCAAAGTGCTCTTCCTATCAATGGCACTGCCCAATATGAATATGTATAACCTTCTAGGTTAATCTTCTGATTTGTATCATACTTGCAGCCATCAAGTGAACATGTCTCAATGTGTTCACAACAAAGCAAGTATCTGTTCTCGTATCCATCAGGTTCATCAAGGAACAAATCATCTGACGATACATCATGGCATCAACCGACTCTAATGAAGCAACACTCAATAGCTTCAGGTTCAATGCCATAGGTGTGGTCATGTAGTCTATCATCCTAAACCTCTTAAGGATCTCTACTGCATAATTCCCTTGTCCACACCTCCATTCCTAGAACATAGTGCATCGACACATAACAGGAGCATCACTAATCTTCCTCCTTCAACCTTGATGCAAAGGTTGGAATCCACTTTACTCTTAGTAAATACTAGAGTCATCAGTAATCTTTCCATCCTGTCGTACCATGTCAAACCTTAGGATCTTCTGCAGTCACTCCCTCTGTCTTCCGTACTTTATGCACTGAAACATTCTGTACCGGAGTGACAAGTTGCTTCCTATGCTACTAATCTTCTATGTATCCATCTAGGATCACTAGATACCAAGATCCTCTATCTTGAACCTTTTCAAAAGTTCTTCTTGCACCCATCTGTGAGCTTGTCATCCTTTATCAACCTTGTAGCAAAGGTTCAGATCTTCATCAAGCTCCGCATGTATGTGTTATCTCATGGGTGTCTTCTGAGCTCGTACAAGGCCTTCTTTCATTTGCACACATGATTCTTTCTGTCATGTGTCTTCACTTGCAGTGGCTGCAAATGTCTCTTCGTAGTCTATGCCTTCTTTTCGTGAAAATCCTTGTGCTACGAATCTTTCCTTGTATCCCACAATGTTTCCATCTACTACATGATGGAACTACGAACTTTCCTTCACGTATCGATATTGCATCCTAGACATCATTCTTCTTGAACTGATCTTCCCTTTGTTCTTGGAAGGTTCTGCATCAATGATGTCGTTTCATTCGTCATATTATTTTTCATTTTGAAATGTTGTCACTTGTTCTTCGGAACAAGTCTCATCCTTCTTTTCTTGTAGCTGATTATCTTTATTTGTTTCATGGGTAGACTCCTTCTTGAGCCTTTAGCTTCATCGTCTTCTTCATTCATAATAGCATCGTTTCTTATCCAAATGCTAAGGTGGATAAGAGGTTCTTTAAGAGTTGAGTTCTTCATATTCCTCATCGCTTGAGGGATCTTCTTTGGATGGTGAGAGCTTGATCTTCAATTGCTCCCATCTTCTTTTCTCTTATTATTAGTTGAGCTTATTCTTGTGTGTGCTCTTCCTAGAGTTTGTTGAAAGTAATCACTTCCTTCTAGCACACATTCTTCGAATGAATGAATCCCATGATCCTGGGAGGCCATTCAAGGTGGTTATCACCACTTCTTCATTCTTCACTTCTTCTTTCACCGCTTCAAGTTGTTCTTTGATTTGAGAGACCATTGTAAAGTATAACTGTATGGTCTTTGCATTTTGGATCTTCATATTCTTCAATTGGTTTCTTAAGGTCATATTCTGATTTATGTTCTTCCCTTCAAATAACTTGGTAAAGGAATCAAGCATCTTCGGTGTCTTTAGGGAAGACACTTGTGGTATAAGGTGATCCATGATTGAATCAACAATGATCTTCTTGGCCTTGACCAAGTTCTTCTGGTGTAAGGCTTTTAGCCTAATCTCCCTCTGAAACTGGAACCTCTCTACTTATGTAGGTGTCCAATTCATTTACTTCAAAGAGATCAAATAATTCCATGCTTGGATGTTTTCAACTTTACAAATATTATCATCAAGCTGATGTGATAGATCACTTTGAAATGAGAACCTCAAATGCAAATAGCAAAAGATTAGATCTTTTACCGATTTGAGGTGTCCGTCCTAGTTTCGGAGCTGGCTGATCTAGGGTTTGTTAGAGAAACCCTAATTTTAAAAAATTGGAATATTTCAGATCTGATTGGATAGAAATATAGATCTCTTCAAGTTGAGCTTTCCAATGTACTCCTTTTTTGAAAACAGTGGAGGGAAGCTCCTAGAACAGGAAGGCCTAGTTTTCCAATTTCTTCTGCAGAAATGCTTGTTACTGTTTCTACGGTATCTCTGAAATTATTGTTCCTCTATGTATGAAACTTTACACTAAGGTATCCTCGCATGTCCCTGATCCAAAACCATAGGTTCATTATAATTTCTTTCACCAATTGGGACTTATGATCATTTTCCCAAGATGACATGTTACAGGACTGTTCAGAACAGTGAAGTTGTACAGACTTTCACGTGTCACTGGTTCACCTTCGGAGTTTGAAAATTGGACCAAAGAAAATAAATTCCATTCCCTTTTTGGAACATCTTCAGGAATTTCATTTGGAACTTTGTAGCCCAATATATAACAATTCTCCCGAGGTGTCCTATTTAGGGATGAATTCTGGAAGAGGCTGAGACCCTAACTTGGAGGGATCATATCACCCAGAATATAGTGAATAAAAGGCTGAATTTTGGACACAGTGTAAATAAGGATTTTATCTATGGCCTACTCAATTTTCAACTCCTGATATTTTTCCAATATCGGGATATAGCGAATGTACCAAAGCTTATCATTTTTAGTATTTAGGGTTTTTCTAGCTCGGGGTCAAACTAGGGTTTGACTTTCTCGGAGTTTCACCCAACCAAAAATATTGATCCAGGTCTCTAAAATTCGATTTTGATAAGGAGAGAAATCTTATGCTAGGCTCACTAAAAAAATTCTCTTATGTAGAAAGCCCTAATTTCCCGCACCAGAAACTGAAAATGCTTGGAATGGAATTCTGCTTCGACAGAAAGATGCGCCCTTCAATGGAGAGTTAGCCTATCATACTCTTGCTGATGGATTGTGGAGAGAGAACCAAAAATTAAGAATCCCTAGCTTCTGCATCTGTACAATGTCTTCTTCTCGGGTTAGCTCTGATAGCATGTTAGATTTTTATCATTAAGCTAGTATTATATTAGGATTTTTAACTAAGAGAATAACAAGCACATCAATCAAACACAAGAGACAATGAACACAGTGTTTATCCTCGAGGAAACCATAAATGGTGAAAACCCCTCAACTTCCTCAGAGATAGAATCAACACCAAAATTAAAACCTGAAAACATAAAGATGATTTTCCACAGCTTCTATCTCTCTCTCTCTCACTGAGAGAGCTTCTCCTCTCTCACTCATACGCCCCAATGAGTGAGTGTGTGTGTGATAAATAGAGAGGCTCACTCTCTATTTATATTCTTTCATTCACTTGAAACCCACTCCAACATGCCGGCCTCACTTAATAATTACTTACTAGAGCCGACATCTCTAGGAGTGTCTAGTAACTATAATGCCCCACAACTTGTGGGGACTTTGCCTCCTCTGACCAACAAGGAGGATTATCCTTAACACAACGGTGGGGACTATTTCCCCAAATTACAATGACTCACCTAGGGTCAACTTCTCTAGGATAGTCTAATAACCCTAGGGCCCCACAACTGCAGGG
This sequence comes from Pseudotsuga menziesii, assembly GCA_001517045.1. Taxonomy (NCBI): domain Eukaryota; kingdom Viridiplantae; phylum Streptophyta; class Pinopsida; order Pinales; family Pinaceae; genus Pseudotsuga; species Pseudotsuga menziesii. The sequence goes on along the minus strand of LPNX010840821.1, from coordinate 1,586,475 downwards.
ACTTTAACCCTTGACCAATAGGAGGGTTACCCACAATGACTTGACATGACTTGTTTACATTATAGAACCTCCTGATAGGAAAATCGAGGCATGAAATAACTCAATTACATTACAGACACATCCCAAAATAAACATCGAGGTATAATAACATAATATATACAGATGAATACATTCCGAAGTTACAATTACATCAACAGGGATGAGAAGAGGCCAGAACGAGGTCTCACAATCTCCAATAAGCATACAAAAATGATTTTAATCCATTCGATGACCATGTAAGGATGAAATAATGCTTGATGTGAGATGGTAGAGAACCACAAAGTTTGTCAATCGTTTGTAGAGCAACAAGGGTTGTGGTAGAGATCATGGAATTTCCTCCTGCAGCTTAGATATCTTGTAGTGCATAAGGACTAACTGTGATGGTTACAGTGTATGGCCCATCAAATGGACTCCAAGTGTGCCAAGAGGAGGTTGGAAATTATTGCATATATTTGAAACCAAACTATGCTCAAACCCTCATTCCCATGGAGAATGTACCTGATCTGATACCACTGATCCAGATCTTAGGGGATGAGTTTCAGGAGGCTTGAATGCCGAGAGAGGATAAGAGATAAAATTTTGGATGAGCTATGAGAAAGACACATCAACAAGATCTAGGATGTGAATAGCCTAAATAGATAAACATATAGTATAAATTCCACATGGAGGGGTGAGGCTCAAAGAGGTTTCTTTGAGCCTCACCTATCAAACTATACTAAGAAATGCACTCAGAACCTATAACCCAATAACTCAATAGAAAAAGGGAAATGTAGGATGCCAAAAATACTTGAATATCTTATTGAGAAGGAATAGATCCTTTTTATAGCATTATTACAATGTCTTGGGGCCATACCATGGGCCAAAACCATGGATTGTCAAATACCATGGATGGTAGAGGTACAATGTTCCTCGAATCCATACCATGGAACAAAACCATGGGTTGTCAAATACCATGGATGGGAGAGGGTGGCCTCTCCATTTAATGCTTTTATGACATACATTTGAATTTATACCATATGCCCCATGAAATTTGGATCATGAGTAGTCACTTATACCATTTTATGATGTCTTTAGATCATCCTATGCAGTCATTTTTCCCCAGTTCACATCCTGAAAGAAGATATGATGATTTTTATGATTTTCAGAGGATGTACCATCCAAAAATGAACTGGGAAATCACTTAAAAAATCGATTTGGATTATGTGGTCAAGGAAATGGGAAGAAAATATATCCATATGTTTTATTATGGCTCTTAAGACACTTGTTCACCATTTTCACTCAACAGTATGTCCGAGATTATTTATTTGGCTCATCTAGTGAGGACGTTTCCCATGAGGCACCCCTCATCTTCGCTATGTGATGTATGACATTGTTATATATTATGTTTTAATGGGGCCTAGGTCAAATAATTGATCCCATATGGTAACCCCCTTGATGTATTATCATGTTATATCCTATTTTATGATGTATTTTGACTTAGACAAGGTATCATAGGGAAAAAAGTGTGCCCCATTGATCTAGTCAAGTTGATCAATGTGTTAATCCATGTAAAAATGATCTCCATTGTTGGTGATGTTTTAATATCAACCATTGGATAAAAAAAGTAAGTTAGGGTTTTCTTCTCTCAAAAGATATATAAAGAAGAGACCCCCCCCCCCACTTTGAAAACCATGAGCTCTAGCATTGGAATTTCTGAATAAATAGATTATTCTATGATTCAATACTTGTGTCTCTGTAGATGAATGAATGTAATGATGATTGAAACTGTTTCTCTCTTGCACTGAGTTATTATGGAATATCTTTCTTGTATCTTTTATATCCATATCGATTTGTAGGAAAATAAGGAGATTTGGAGGGGGGGCACATTAATGAAGCATCACCCTGACGTTTCACTCCATACTGTTGTTCAATAGTGAGTGATTATTTCTTTATGACTCTTCACTTCTTTATTATTAGATTTTACTTTGCATATCCCAATCTAATTTCCATTACCCTCTAGGTTTCCCTTTATGTGGCAAGTAGAGAGGACGCTAGGGTCATTGAGAAAAATGATTTCATCGAGATCTTGTCTGAATTCATCATTTGATATATAAGGAATAAATCCTCATAATCCCAGAAGGAAACTATAGATTCTAGGTGAGTTTATCAAAAAAAAATTGTCTATTTTTTTTTCATGCATTTCCCATCATCTATTTTATTAAAAAACCCCATTATAGTAAGTAGGAAAATTCACTTGGCACATTGCACTTCAAATATCAATTTTTGGAAATATGGGTTTCAACGTCCTTCATCCAAAACCCTCAAATCCTCTAATGTGTCACCCTTTTTTATTCATTTTCCCACTATATCAAGGCATTGTTCTTTGGTGCAAGTCACCCTCTCCTCTTTGCTATCCGTTTTCTGAGTTTGGTGTGTCCTGGATTTGTTTGTATCTTAGAAAATATAATATATATCATCCAAGAAACAAATCAAGTGTTTTAGAAGACCTAATTCATTATCAAAAACTACCTTGGGTATTCCCTTAATTTCACATCCAAATCCCCTCAGGGTTTTAGTTTGATCATTTGAATTAACACAGAAATCCTATATCTGGTAATCAAATCCACAAGTCACCAAGTAATTTGACTTCAATAGAATTTCAAACATATGTAACCACACTCTCCTTAGGTATTCCTTAAATTGTGGCTTCATCCTTAAATATAGGATTTATAGATTTCACCTTATGTACTCTATGCTTTTAGTTTGATCTGGTGATTTAGCTTTAGGTCTTTCCTTCTAGGATGGGTGTGGGTCTGCCCCTTTGTCACTTGGGATTTAGTGGCACAAAGAGAAGGATATCTCAACCAGCATGACAACCATCCATCATTTGGGAATTGGGGTATTCGTAGGTCTCAACTTTAGTTTCTTTTCCCCTTTTACATCTTGAATATGATCACTCTATAGGGAAACTACAATATCCATGATAACAGTACCACTCTTAGAGTGTCTATGTTTTTTATGAGATATTTTCTTTAATTTACAATGTCTTCCTTCTCAGAGCATGAAACTGATACAACTTGAAATTTCTTGTGTAACAAGTTCAAACTCTAGATAAGTTAAGTCTTTAATTGATTTTATTTCTCATGAGACCTCAACATTCTCTCATTATTGTTGTTGGATTTCATGTCTCTCTATCCCTTTTTCTATGGATTTTGACCCAGGTTTATTCCCTTATGCTTAGCACAAAAAATCCCAAGATATTGGATTGACAGAGCAGATCTCACCCGACAACACCTACGACCCAAATGTCATATCACCCGAGATATCTCTCTTTATGGGTAACTTCCAGAACCACATTTTTGTAGTTGGGTGGGAAGGTGTTTAGTACCTTGGATCTATGCCAAGGCTCCCAATGAAGTCAGGGGGTGGATTATTTGTGTTCAGTGTGCTTCAACAACTAGGTTGTGACCCATCATTTCTTATGAAACTCATTAAATAAACAACATACATGCAACATAATCACATCCAGTAATACAAGGAGACCATCATACATCTATTCATTTATAAGAAAACCTACAGTCATTCATTCAATATAACATTTACACATATATCGAAGGTAATTTCAGCATTCATAGATATACAAAGAATATAACATGGAAACCCATATGAGAAAAAACCACAAGGTACTCTTCATTTGTAATGAGGAAATAGATGCACCTTTTGTCTTCACACTAAGTTGCAGACTCTGCACAATATATTTTTCTCTACCTTTATAGACTCTTCCTCCCTCTCATGCTTTATAATCTTCTCTTTGTTCTCTTCCTACTCTACTTCTATTAGTGATCCGCGCACAACCTAGATCGGCTCAACCTTTTCTACTCTTCTACGCACTCAGTTGGAGATCCTTTACTCTGATGCACTCAGCAATACAGAGCCACCAACCAAGAGATCATGCTTTTCATCCAACGAGAGTCTACAATGACTAATTGTAGGGAGAATATATACAAATAATGACTGTAGGGAGAATGTCTAACCCACATACATTTTTGGTTCCTTCTTTTATAACCCCATTACATACTCAATATAGATGCCATACATACTTGATACAGAATCAATACTGACTCGATACATACTCTATACATAGTCATTATAGACTCTATATAGAGTCATTATAGACCATTTCTATCGCTATCTCAACCAACTTACTATATCCAGCCAACAAGTTGTCTTTCCTATTCTATCAACACCTAACATGAGGCACTAACGACCTGACTTATAAAGATACCTTCACACGTGTGGTTTTCGTCGGCTCTAGCTGAGCTCATACCTAGGACAGTTAAGGCATGTCACTTTCTCATCATTATGTCCTACTATCATTTTTGAGCCATTATGCTACTTGCACACCTTCTACTACTCATATTCTGTCATATCTTCTCATGCCGCACTCCATCATTCTGTTGTAGCTTCCTCTTCTAGTGCCTTATCCTCTTCTTTTTCCTCTCTTTCATTTCCTCTCTCGCAACATCCCTCCTCTTCTTTCCTTTATGCTGCTTTCTAATTCATATCTCCTTCTTCTGGTCCTTTAGCTCTTTTCCATACTTAGGCATAATTCTACATGAATTCTACCTTACTGTGTCTAGGCCCAACAGGCTCCCAACACTCGCCTATGGCTCATCCTAAGCCACTTGAAGCTATTAATCCATGTAATGACTTGCGCTGATTTTGTTATGAAAATATTCTACGATTTTCACCACTTTCTCTAATTTTGTGCATACTTCTTCCTCTCTCTTCTGCGTTTGCTCCACCAGGTTGGAATTGACATGTTTTGTCATGACTTTCTCCACGGATGCCGCTACATTGCGCACCTTCTGATGTATAGGATTAATGATGCATGTAACTATATCTACTTTGACCTACAACTCTTATACTTTTTCCTCATGTTTCTTCTGTTGTGTGCGCAAAACATTCATTTGTTGCTGTAATTTTCTCATCTCCGTCGCCTTAGCCATTTCTTGTGTTAAGGGAAGCTACTTCATATAATTTCTTATCTGCATGATGTTTGCTTCAAACATAGTAAGATCATTTGCAATATTCTGTGATTTCTTTTCATCCATTACTGCTTGCCGAGTCTGAGAGACTTGGTCGACAACCTTAGCACATGTTTCTTTTGCGTGTTCTATTCTCTTCATAGCCTAAGCTGTTGCGTCTCTTCTGATATCCAACGCTTCTATGGGTGTGTTGGGTCTCCTTTGTTCCTCTATATTTGTAATTTTCTTCCTAAGGTCAGCCGTTATCTCATCTAATTGTGTTACTTTCACATTTTCTGCCATTTCCTCTGTTATTCCTTCTTCTCCAAAGTTCTTACAGGCGAGGTTTATTGCTTTGCTGATTTTCTAACAGTTTTCTTCCCATTCATTTTTCTTCTGTTCAATTTGTTGAACTTCAAGTCTCATTTTCTTGATATATTTATGTGCATCATTCACTTTCGTCACAAGGGTACACTCATGCAGTTTTATTTATGCATTGACAGCACTTCATACTGCATATACCTCATTTATGTGGATAGATGAAAAATATATAATAATCTGGCCACTATCCATGATAACATCATTAAAATATGAAGTGCCTAAATCAGCAATGCCATTACATACTTTTACTGTTATTGGTGGGACTGGAACAAGTGGCACAATTTTACCCTTTCTTGAATTTTTTGATGGTCCTTGTGAATATGTTGTTGCATTTGGATAGTTGACAACAATTTTAACATCTTCGACTGCTTTACACAAAACTTTAAGAAGATTAGTAACTGTACCTAAAAGTTCTTCTTGTCACTCTTCTATGGTCTTGAAGTTGGTCTGCGTTGCTTCAGTTATTTCCTCGGTCATAATTTGCACATCATCACTGTCCAACATAATGGTATTTACATTTCTTTCAGCCTTCATCTTCTTTTTATTTCTTCTCGGATGTACTTGTTCTTTCTGAGGTTTCCCCCCTTCATTTTCTGATTTTGGGTCTGTTGGTATTGAGGGGGAATGACTCCTTACATAGTCTAAATCCTTTGGGGGATCTTCTTCTTCATTTTCCTCATCTGAGTTGTCCTCTTGTACTTGGTTTTCCTCATCTTGAAGTTGATATTCTAGTACTGGGACACACCATTCCTTCGACCACTCATTAATAATTTCATCAATATCCCCCTTTGTCATTATAAATTTGGTTGGTAACCTTTGACGTTGTTGTTGATGTCGTGGCTGCATGTAAATATGGTGTAGACAAATATCAAATTTAACAATTGGGAGAAATTGTTGAACAATGGTGTCATCTAATCTATAGATGTTCTTCACATGGTGTTATATATCCTCCCCATGCATAAAGAATTCAATATTGTTGTATTTATGTCGGTCTTTTAGGTCCTTCACAAACCAAAGGTTCTGATATATTTCTCTTTCATATGTCACTAGTATGTCAAGCCCTTGGTAGTCTTGTGGGTCGGACCATGCTATAAATGAAATTAAAAGTAACATCCACGAATAGTGAAATGGCCTACCCTTTTCCTATGCATCGATGGCATCTTGTACAAGCTCGTTCAATAAGAATTGACACCAATTGATATGAACTCCTGTTGCTCAAAGTTCTACAAGTGCAATCACTCACACGGTACACTGGTATGGGAACATTTTGCAGAGTAACTTGGAGGCCAACACTTTGGCAGCAAAGCAAACAATGGTGTTATGAATGGAATGAATCAGAAATCCCCTTTTTCTTCTTACTGCATCATATTTTTTCTTCATCTGCGTAGCTATTTCCGCCTCTTGATACTTTTTTAGTAGTGGTGCTGGGTCATTCCTGTGGATTATAGGCCTATGATGGTGGAAATCAATTGAATATCTACAGGTATAGGTTATCCTAGCCATAGAATCCCTCCATGAAAAAATAGGAGTAACTACTTAACACGTGTTTATTGGTGTACTTCGTCCAAAATGTGGCATATATAGCAGCGATGATACGAAAGACTGCTCCAATCCCTTAGCCCATTCCTTTGCAACATATTGTTTAGGTGCCTCGGGTGTGTCCTGCATAATGTCCATGTAGTGTCAGCGGTCCAAGTTTTTTTGGAGTTTTGTATCATGATCATCATAAGCTAGCTTCTTCACATTGGGAAGAATGTCTTTCAATACCTTCACTCCTTTGGGTATTAGTGGCACTATCAGTGGGGTCCTTGCCCTTTTTGGAACTATAACTCTCAGTGCATCCTTGTGTTTGGGAGAGACATAAGGTGTCGTCAAATTCCTTATCTCAAAATCCTCCTATGCTGGTGGGGATGGTGTTGGAGGTGTTGATTCTTTTCCCTTTCTCTTTCTATTACTATTGTGTTTTCCCTGTTTGGCCCTCGATGGACTTGGCCTTTCTTTTCTGGATAGTTTACAAGTGTTCGACTCTACTAGTGTATTAATCTGTGCATTAGTTGGTGTCATCCACAGTGGGATTTAACTAGTAGTGTCTTCCATAATAGGGGCAGGTGATACATGCTTATATTCAACTTTTCTTGTGTTGGAAATGGATATGACCATACTACAACCACACTAGTTGGATGCTTAGGATTGCAGGAAATAGTAGCATTCTTCTTCTTTTGCATATAGGATGAACGAATTATTGGCGGTGAATCTTGATAAAAATACCTTAACTTACCCTATCCATTCTTCCCATGCGCAAGAAATTAATCAGAACAAAATTTGTCCTTTCAGGAACATGTGTGTACTTTGGAATCATTAATCGAAGTGTTTTGCACCATGCCACCACTTATCTGTCAATTTAAATGGTATTTATTGTTATAAATATGGATGTTACCAAAAATATCGTTGTCATCCCCCCCCTCTTTTTACTTTATCAGGTCACATTGAGCAGGGTAAGGAGTATCTTCACACATATTAATTCCTTCCACTACGTGCATACCTTCTGGATCAGGTATATTTATCTCAAGTGGGTCATCATCATCTTGTTCTCCCATGATATTATCACACTCCATCCAATTATGTAATGCCATGTTTCATTGATGGAAATTCATGGCTGCGATCGAGATTTCTTCAAATATCTTTTTGTTTATTATTTGTAATAAAACATAGACTGTCGGGTGTTCACTTATGAAAAAATCAAATGTCTAGGTGAATCTTATAGCTAAGATTTCCCATTCGACAGTTCCTCGCTACAACTCTACTGATGTGTACCGATGTCTTGGTACCATTTCCAAAGTGTGGATGAATTGATGAACCCATTCTTATCGCAAATATTCTTGCCAGTTCTTGCGACAATGCTCAATATGTTCCATAGGATCTGTCAGCCCTGTATACTTCTATTCAAGGAAATTGATCTCTTCCCCAAATACGATCTCCATTAATCTTTTACACTATGGCCATTTAGAGTGTTGGAATATATTAAACCCATTCATAACTTAGGATAAAATAATTAATCATTATTTGATTAATTATTCACCCACTAGATTAATTAGTTGGCATCCACTTGCACCTTAAAGTTAATACATTCCATCTATATCCTAGTAATGGTTTATTTTTAATTCTGGATTGATCTTGAACACCTTTTACCATCTAGAATTAGTATACAACACTTTACAACAGATTCTATTTTATTCTTCTTTTTCTGCTTTTCTGTGGATAAGGTAAAGCTAGTCAAACTAGGAAACTGGGTGCTTTTGTTGCCAGCAAACTGGATTAGCATGTTTTTTCCATATCCTTGACAACTCACTCATGCTTTTTCCAATTCGTGAGGTCCTTGATAGATTTGGGAAGTGATTTAGCCACCTATGGGGGTTTTCTATATTTTGGTAAGTCAAACTTTTTGAGCTTTATGAGTTGTCTCCATACAAATCGATTTTCATATGAGGGATGTAATATTTATGTACACTATTATTCACCATTATTAAATGGAAGGATACACACCAATATTCATCTCTTCATTCATGTGATTCAGTCTCGTTTCTTCTCTCTATTTTTCCTGTGTATGCTTGCGAGAATTCTTAGTAGCAAGATCTATTTCCTGTGCTTCTTATTAGCATCATTGCTCATAGAATTAATATATTATTTATACATGGTATCAGATATATACTAAGCACAATACTTCCATCTCTTACATGGTATCATAGTATCAAGGTTAATTAAGTTCTAGTAGTCTACAGATTTGAGGAGCGCATCTAGTCTCCTATCCCTCTCTGAAGAAGAGCTTGTCTAGCATACAAGATTTTCTCCTAGATTTGTTTTGTACGTTACAGAGAGTATCTCCTACAGAATATCAACAACTTCTATATGGACTCAAAATTTCCTCTACTATCTCCTTTCAACTATGTTGATTGGAAGCCAAAGATGAGTACATACTTGAAGAGGCAATGCCTCTTTGATGTCTCCATTGGTGCATTGAGCGAACCTAAGTCTTATGAAGAGAAGAATGATTGGATAAATAATTGTGATAGAGATTATGGAATTATGTTTTTGGGAATGTCTCCAATTATATATCATCTTATAGATTCTGCTGAGTATCCATTTGAGCTTTGGAAGAATTTGGACAAAGCTTTTGGTTTGCAGGAAATAGAAGATGAAACATGGAGTGAACCCAACATCTCCTCTTGTTCTCTCTCTCAAGATGTGTTGGCCTCTACATTCTATGATTAATTTGATCATGATGAAGAATATTCTCATATAGTTCATGTTGTTGCTACCCTCTTTGATTCGAATGCTTCCTCCTTCAATGAAGAAGCAAATATTGAAGAGCCATATTTTTTTGTGTCTCTTGAAGGTGAATTTTCTTCTTGTGATACTAATGATGAAAATGAAGTAACATATGGAGCTTATATTGATATTGATTATGATCCTATAACCCATCCATTTTTCTCAAAATCTTCTATCTTAGATTCTGAGATCTATGTGCCGGATCCTTCACACTTTGTGCATACCTCTTTCATTGATGGTGAGCAACCCAGTGATTTCTAAGATTTTTTTTTAGCCAAGTCAAGCCTTATTTGTGTCATACCACTTACATTACTTGATCTCATTTGATTCATCATATCCTTCTTTGTTCTTGGCATCAATACTCAGAACCTCCTTGAAGATTGTGAACAGGTCATTCTTTCCTCCTTTCATACAAAGGATTCATTACCAGTATATTCCCATGAGTCTGCTGATATGATTATATGTGATCCTTTTGTTTCTGATCTAGAATCATATTTGTAGGTTGATACAAATATCATACCACCATCCATACCACCTACCATACCTCTGAGTAATTGTGACGTCCCCGACCCTCTGACTGATGAGGAGGACGCTACCAAAAAAACAAAAACCTCCGGGAAAATAGCCCCATGAACATGAACATGCATATAATGCTGAAAACAAATGCTTAAAACATAAAACATACTAAGATGAAAAATCCTTCATATACATAGCGGAAGCAAACATACGTTCATTCAAGCATACCACATGTTCATCATATTCATTAATCAGTAAATATAAATGCAGAGACAAAATAGTCAAGAATACTCATCTTAAAAGAATTCACCCCACAACTAGCTACGTCGCTGCAATGTTCCACCCAACCATAGGCCAACGTGCTCATCAATCTCTCAGCAACATTGTCACCCCCGAGATGGGCATGCTCCTTAAGGAATAAGGGTCAAAGCAGGCTTACACATAGCCAAGGTACACAAATCAACCAAACCCACAAAGTAGGGTTTATCAGGCCGTCAATGAGATAGGAAAGGATAAATGCTAAGCTGGTGGCCTCAATGGAGAGCTAAGGATGCCTACACTAGAGTTAACCTGACTTCTAAGACATCAACACACCCATGAACAAGAATCAGTCATTTCTCTGCTTCACAGTCCCTCAGGCCCTGACTTCCCTTTCCTATACTTTTCAATGGTTGTGGAGATGAAAGCTAGCAGTCTAACTCCATCTAAGTGGCTCCAAACGCCCATTTTCTCAAGCATACCCAACCTCTAATCCTACTCTCAACAGTTCGAAGACCAACCACTGCATACCATAGTAAAACAAACAGTCCACAACTATGTGAGGAGATAAATACAACAGGGAGACAACCCTAAATGACAAGGTGAACACAGCTCAAGTCAACAAGACGACTCATAGTTTTTCTTGGCCCTAGAGTGGCCAAAACAACTTGGCAGCAACCCAAAAAGGTTCTTGCATACATAGCAACCGAAAATCCAGGGGAAGACAACAACCACGCTTTTACCACTGCAGTAACGGGAGAAACACAAACTCATAGCAAAACCCACATGGAGATGAAAAGGTCCTATTCTCAGCCTGGATAGGGGAAACACATACACATACCTCCAAAACATAAGGGTAGACACAGTCAACCAACGTAGGGAAATAATTTCCCATTCTCCACAAAGAATCCACAGCACACCTACACAGTCGACAATGGAGGAGAAGTCTGATTCTCAATCTTGGGTAGGAGAAAAAAAGGTATGCAGAACATAAATCCATGAGGGTAGCACACATGCACACAGTCCGATAATACAAAAGGGGAATCGATCCTCTTCATGGGACGGGAAAGAACATAGCCCATCCCGCAGTGAAAAACCACAGATACCAGTAATTGGTGAGAGAAGGGATAACCGACCAACCCCTGCATGTGTGAGATGGTCAAGACAAAAATCATAGTGGAGAACCCAAAATTGTGGGTGGAAGAGTGGGAGAGTGGTGATCATTCCCCTTCCCTCCACATGAGGAAGAACGAGCTTGCTGGTGGAGTGGGTGCATGGGCAAGGATTGACAGTCCTGCCACACCCACCACTACTCAACAATAATTGCTCCCAACTAATAGACAACAGAGTTTAAATGGGTGGCCGACACATGGCAAACTACCAATGACCCCCACGGGTTGGACAACCCCCCCTTAACCTTAGGAATCATGCCCTTTTCATTTAACATTGCACCGTCATAGCTGACTGCAGGTTTATTTTAATTGATATGCATATTTACATGATGCCCAAAACTATAATGTGCTGGATAGCATGATATACCATCGGCAATGATCCCTATTGCCGAAACATACACAACCAAATCGATGGTGGGGCTTTTGCCTTTAGCTCTAGACTATGATTAATTACAATATATACATCATGTACCTTTTTAATGTAACTGGGGTCAAAACCGGGGCATTAGAATCCCCTCCCCCTTGGAATAACACCATCCTCGGTGTTCCAATACATAAAAAGACATATACAATTTGCACATCCAAAATTTCAAAATTTTGCAAATCTATCCCACATTCAATTATTTACTTGAACTTTTAGGACCAAGCCCCTCAGCTTCCATGAGCTCTTGTGCTGGTTCTTAGCTTTCGGCTCATCCCCAAGTCGAGGAACTTTGTGGCTACTGCCCTCTTTATGTTCCCTCGTTGGGCAGTCCTGACATAAATGATGTCCTCCGTATTTCCAACATTTCACTGGCTACTTCATCTTTACATGCTCAATTTCCTTTGAGTCTTCATGCCTGGAACGTTTCTTAATGGATTGCTTGGACAAATGTCCCATCATTGATCCACTTTCCTTGCCTTTACGAATTGCCTCCAAAAGGATTTTTACCTCCTTTTGCAAACTAATAGAGTCTTGCAAAATCTGGTGGTTCATCTCATTCTGCCTTTTCTGTATCTTGAGCATTTCTCCAAGATTCTCTTGGGTCCTAAAAATCGTTTGAAGGAGACTTCCAGCCAAGTCCAGTAGCTTTTGTTCTGCTGCCATGGTCAATGTGCACCGGTGGATTTC
>LPNX010840821.1:1524739-1573219 GCA_001517045.1 Pseudotsuga menziesii | reverse complement strand
CATCTTGGAACCCACACCACCGCTGTGGCTTTTCATGCTCTCAGCCCCTTTCACTTCACCGTGAATGCTGGACCAATCCCTCTTGGTCATGACACTTAGTGTCTCCAGTGTATTTCAGACCTCTCAACCATGGAGCCTCCCCACATGGTTTGTCTCGACTGCTAGGACCTTCATAGTCATACTAGCACCTTTTTCATTACTGCTCATTTTGAGCTTTTCAGGACAGTCACATGTCCACATGCACCTCTAGGATGCTTTCATATTCCTCGCTTCCAGTGATACCTACATTCAAACATTGAATAAATTCACATGTTAAGTTTATTCCCATCGGTTTTTACCTCTTAAACAAGAGCTTAAAACATCATAACCCAATCATATACCCATGCATATTCATAAGCAAGAATTGCAAAATAATCCAATACTTATTTGTATTGTGTGTTTCCTCATTAGTCCACAGAATCCTGCTTTGCTTTGCAAGCCTTGGGATCGCCTATGGACTTGGATGTTAGGTCAGCATGCAGGCTTCTCCACAACATCCTTATATATATATATATGTATATCAGGCATAGTCAAGCCAACCTTCAGTTGGGTTTATCAGACCGTCAACAAATCGCCTATACTTATCTCAACAATACACTCATATCAACAACCAATCATTAGCCAAGCCAACACAGTTGGGTTTATTAGGCCATCAACAATAACACATGCACTTATATCAACAATAAATGACTATTTCTAGGTTTCATTTCTAGTAGTGAGATCTAGTTCCACTACCACATATCACACAAGAGAACACTCCCTTCTCTAAGTTGACAGTCCCTCAGGAATGTCTCCTTCTTTGTGCTCTTTAGTAGAAGGTAGGATGAGCTCAAGCCATTGTCCATTTAGTGTACAATACTAGACTACATTTGTTTAGCCTGACAATACAAGAAATATAATCATATTCGTTAGCGTTATTGCTCTAAAATTGTAATCATATTTCACATCATTCACTATCAAGTATTGAGACACCAGGAGTGCGTCCACTCCTTAGGGTGTAATCAATATCGAAAAACCCTTCCATGATCTGACATCGAGAAAGTGTGCACCCTTTTTTGGTGTGTGTCATATAGGCCCTATTCATACTCAAGCAATCGGTCATAATGGAAATAAAATCAAAACATGTTCTACATATTGAATTCAATAATTGGACATGCATATTCTCAGCTAGGGTTACAGAACACTTATCCATTTTCCAATGCAATATTCCTTCATTAGGGAGGAATGGGGGCTCCCTTCTCTAATAGTTTTCCATCCCCACTCCTTTCATATTCCATATCCACACATGTCTTACCGACTCACTTATGTTGCTTACCAAACATGCAGTGCAGATGGGACATTTCCAAAATTCCCAATGAAGTTTCACCCAAAACCCATTTCCAAGATAGGGAAACCCTTCCCCATGAAGATTGACTCCTACAGGCCATCACACATGGTATTCCTGTAGTGTGTACCCCTGGCGCATTCATCAAGTAGCCAAACAGTCAATCAGTATCTACTAATACAATCCAAATTTGATTGTTCCATAACCAAGCAATGGCATTATTAATTAAATTCAATATGAATTTGTAACTCTGTCTACTACAGAAATTGATTTGCTTGGCAATGACGTGATCCTCATTTGTTGGTCTCTTGTAAGCAGCACCACTATTCCCATTATACTTTTATGCTTACTGGCATAACATGAGCATCCACTTACAACACACCCTCCATACAAGCTATTTTTACAACCATGAGACTCTTCTCATGAGGCTTGGATCTTTCACATGGTCGATTCTGGAATTTATCATGGTCTTACTCTCATTTCCATGCTCCAAACAATCTACCTGAAACTTGAACTTCAATTAGCCAAACACTTAGTAATTCTAGATGTATATAACCTTTTCATTGCTGCAACTATCACTGAAGCATTTTTAGAATTTATAAAATTCAAATACTTCCAACTGTTAAACACACCAATACTACCAAAACTCATTTACTTCACGCAATCATTATCATACTTTAAATTACATCGTACAATCCCCTAATTTATGTAATTTAAATGAAAGTTTTAGATACTTCTTACTTCACAAGCGTATGATTTGTACCACTTTGCCCTTCCATAGAGCATTTCCGACAACCAATTGATCCTGACTACCCTATTCATGCATTCACCATCCTGCATTCATAACAACTCTTGAAATGGTTCCATAATTGTCATCAATTCATAATTTCATCCATTAGTTATTCATAATAACTCATGCACTATCTCTATGCATTCATACATTGTATCACAACATTTGCACCCATACCTATGTATACATATCTACAACATTTACTCATACTTTTCATATGCATCCATTCAATGCATAACTGCAAGATTGATAAAATATTTTAATGCATACCCACTCAATGCTACCTTGCATTGATTCAGGAATATATGCATTCAATCGTACCATGCATGGCCCAACCATGACTACTTCATAGAGGATGCATGACTATAATCAAGATTATCAGTGCTTACTTTTCTTGGGCTACTAAGCTCATAACAACATAATACAGGCATGACACATTTCTCTATGAATGTGGTATAAAATTCAAATACCCACATGGTATGAGACCTCTTGCTTTTACCACTCCATGCAATTGTCATAATTAAACTCTTAGCTTCATGGGTTCTACTTACACCCTTGACATTACCAGTTTGTCTGGTCCTTTGCAGGAGATTGCAGAATTTGCTCACCAACTTTTGATTCTGGACTTGTTGCCTTATCCCTTTCTTTGTAGGGTTGCTGGTCACATTCATCAGCATCAACAACATATTCAACCATGTCCAGTTTGTCGTTGGTTTTTCCACTAATGGTAACACCAATGCAATAATTACCATTAGTGGTTCATTATAAATGTATAATTCTCACTACTCTTACCAACATGTAATATCCTATGCATGCAAGGCATATCCTCATACATTTCATGTATGAAACTTATAAATGTAATTATAATTAGCAAGATAGGGTTTAAGGAATTTTCCCTTTTCAAATCCTTTATCTTTGCATAGAACTCCTCTTCCACACAACAACTAGTTTGTCCATATTGACAGCAACTAGTACTTTGCAGCACCGCATTCGAACTCTAGGGATTCCCCCTTGTTCCCCGTTGGATAAGCTTTCCAATGCCTATCCACATGCTTCATTCTGACCTTGGGTGTGAAAACCACACCACTTCTAACATGTTGATTTTTATCAAATTTAGGCAAACCACACAACTGTATTTTGGTCTAAATTTCCAACTTCAGTCACCTAGAATTCTTCTTCCTTTTCATCCCTGAAACTGCTAAAAAATCCACTGAAAAATAGTTGAAAACTGCTTGAAAAATCCACTTCGAAAAACCCAAAAATTCCTTTTTATTTCTCCCTATAGAGTCTCTTCCCCACTATCTTTCCGACGTTTTGTTGATCAAAACGTCTAATTTCCACCACTGCCCATCAGTGGTTTGTACACCTATTTCCTTCCGGCGTGTCGAACCTTTAGTGGTCTAAGATTTCGATCTGCATCGGCGATGCCAAGGACTGCGACGTATCGGAAATCGGGTACACTAGCCATTATGGCATCGACGATCGAATCCTCTAAACTTTGCCGATGTTTACCGCCGCATCGAAAATCCAAACATCTAAGTTTTGCCGACGTCTCCGATACCTGGACAATTTTTTCAGAAAATTTTCTTCCAGGAAAATCTTCCTTCCTTGTCCACCACATCAGCGGTTCCAAGAGTTGTAGCTTCCGCAATGGCGACCAATGGACCTTCTAGGATTTCTGTTTCCATAACTCTGTCGGTGGTCAAAACGACTAACAACTGCAATCTTTCGATCGATGGTTGAAAGCACTAACGACTGTGGCGTCAGGCGGTTAGTCTTTGAGGTAGCTGCAATAGTGGACTCCCAATCGACTAAACGTTTCCGACTTTCATCGTCACTCAAGATCACTAATTTCTCCTGACTCATAGAGCTCATCCAATAACATGCGTCGATTGCCGATATCCTTGATGCTTAGAACATACTCGAATTTTTTTTTCCTTTTCTCCTTCCTTCGACACTCTGTCGACTGTTTCCTCTTCTATTTCCCACTGACACTGCGGCTATTCCCTCAGCTAGTCATCAGAGCTTCATCAGACTAAGTTCCCCGATGAGCCGAGGGTTAGATACTTAGAATTTTCCAAAACTTATTTTTCTTGTTGCTTGGTGGCTCTTTCATCAGCTAAATTTTTTGATGACAACGACGTTTTGGCGGTTCCTTCATCTAATTTTCGTCGATCTGGTCAACTAGTCCTTGTCGACGCCAAAATCCCATATCGGGTGTTTCTTAGACTAATTTGGGCCGATGTTTCAATGGATTTCAGCTGATTTCCACCAAAACTGTGGCTCCCACATCCACTAAGTTTCGTCGACGGCCGACGATTCCCATACTTAGAAATTTTTTTTGAAATTTCTTCTTTAACCTTCTTTTCGTCCCTTCATCGGCTCAAACATATTCTATTTCTTGCCGATGTATCGGCTGTCGGAATGACTACCTTCTGCGGCATCGATAGTCAGAGGCTCTATCCATTGGAAGGATAGCCCACTAGCCAGCCACAATGACAGATGCACGATCAACTAGACTTTTCCGATGTTCATCGGCAGTCCGATCTTCTAACATTCTTCGATGGCCGATGAGTACTTATATAAAAATTTCCACAACTTTTCTTCTCTATCTTCTGCCGCATTGGCAACATGATCATCTAAGCATCGGCGATGTGATCAACTAATCATCATCGATTGCCGATTATTTGACTACTTCGTAAAAATTTTGAAATTCCTCCCCACTGCAGGTGAGCTTCGAACTAACATTTTGCTATGTCGGAGGACCTTTGCCCTTAGTCCTCCAATGAGCCAATGGCTGACGATGTGAATCTTTCTGTAATTTTCTTCTGATTGTCGTTCGTCGGGTATCCTTCAGACTATCTTTTCCGCTGCATTGGAAGAACTTCTCACTAAGTTTTCCGATGAGCCGACAATTTTATCACTAAATTCCCTTTTTTGTGAATTTTCTAGGTTTCTTCCGGGTAGTAGGCACCCTGCCTCTATTAACTATTTCTCATGGCCCACTGAGGCCCAAATGCT
This sequence comes from Pseudotsuga menziesii, assembly GCA_001517045.1. Taxonomy (NCBI): domain Eukaryota; kingdom Viridiplantae; phylum Streptophyta; class Pinopsida; order Pinales; family Pinaceae; genus Pseudotsuga; species Pseudotsuga menziesii. The sequence goes on along the minus strand of LPNX010840821.1, from coordinate 1,568,045 downwards.
GCAACATAGCTCTGTCACTGCATCTTCACGGCCCATTCAGGCCCATGCTGCAAGCAGAGCTCTGATACCATACTGTGAAGTCCCTGACCCTTTGACCGGTGAGGAGGACGCTACCAAACAAACAAAAACCTCTGGGAAAATAGCCCCATGAACATGAATAGGCATATAATGCTGAAAACAAATGCTTAAAACATAAAACATTCTAAAATGCAAAATCCTTCATATACATAGCAGAAGCAAACATACATTCATTCAAGCATACCACATGTTCATCATATTCATTAATCAGTAAATATAAATGTAGAGACGGAATAGTCAAGAATAATCATCTTAAAATAATTCATCCCACAACCAGCGGCATCACTGCAATGTTCTACCCAACCATAGGCCAGCGTGCTCATCAATCTCTCAGCAACACTGCCACCCCTGAGCTGGGCATGATTCCTCAAGGAATAAGGGTCAAAGCAGGTTTACACATAGCTAAGGTACACAAATTAGCCAAACCCACACAGTAGGGTTTATCAGGCTATTAAGGAGCTAGGAAAGGATAAGTGCTAATCTGGTGCCCTCAGTTGAGAGATAAGGACGCCTACACTAGAGTTAACCTAACTTCTAAGACATCCACACATCCATCAACAGGAATCGGTCCTTTCTCTGCTTCACAGTCCCTCAGGCCATGACTTCCCTTTCCTATACTCTTCAAGGGTTGTGGAGAAGAAAGCCAGCAATCTAATTCCATGTGAGTGGCTCCAAACACCCGTTTTCTCAAGCATATCCAACCTCTAATCCTACTCTGAACAGTCCAAAGACCAACCACTGCATACCACAGTAAAACAAATAGTCCACATCTCTGTGAGGAGATAAATACAACAGGGTGACAACCCCAAATGACAAGGTGAACACAGCTCAAGTCAACAAGATGTCTCAGAGTTATTCTTGGCCCTAGTGTGGCCAAAACAACTCGGCAGCAACCAAAAAAGGTGCTTGCATACATAGCAACCCAAAAACTAGGGAAAGACAATAACCACACTTTTACCACTACAGCAATGGGAGAAACACAAACTCAGAACAAATCCCACATGGAGATGAAAAGGTCCAATTCTCAGCTTGGACAGGGGAAACACATACGCAGACCCCCAAAACATAAGGGCAGATACAGTCAACCAATGTGGGGAAACAATTTCCTAATCTCCACAAAGAAGCCATGGCACACCTACATAGTCAACAATGGAGGAGAAGTACGATTCTCAATCCTGGGAAGGAGAAAAATAGGTACATAGACCACAAATCCATGAGGGTAGCACACATGCACACGGTTCGATAATACAAAATGGAAATCGATCCTCTTCACAGGACAAGAAAGAACATATCCCATCCCACAGTGAAATACCACGGATACCAGTAATCAGTGAGAGAAGGGAGAACCAACCAACCACTGCATGCATGAGATGGTCAAGACAAAAACCATAGTGGAGAACCCAAAATCGTGGGTGGAAGAGTGGGAGAGTGGTGACCATTCCCCTACCCTCTGCATGAGGAAGAGCGAGCTTGCTGGTGGAGTGGATGCATGGGCAAGGACTGACAGTCCTTCCACACCCACCACTACTCAGCAATAACTGCTCCCAACTAACAAACAACAGAGTTTAAATGGGTGGCCGACACATGGAAAACTCCCAGTGACCCCCACAAGTTGGACAACCCCCCCCTTAATCTTAGGAATCATGCCCTTTTCATTTAACGTTGCACCGTCGTAGCTGGATCTAGGTTTATTTTAATTGATGTGCATATTTACATGATGCCCAAAAATATAATGTGCTAGATAGCACAATATACCATCGGCAATCATCCCTATTGCTGAAACATACACAACCAAATCGATGGTGGGGATTTTGCCTTTAGATCCACACCATGATTAATTACAATATATACATCATGTACCTTTTTAATGTAACCGGGGTCAAAATAGGGGCATTACAGTAATCCTAAGACTATACAAATCCCAAGTTCACTAGTTGATTCATCATTGGTCTCTTATGCAGTGATATTTATCTTACATGGTTTGAAGTATTTCCCACCTTTCAGTGTTTGGTTATCCATGTCCTTAGTCATCTGTGGATTGATATTAAACATGTTTGTATTTGTTCTAAACACTTATGGTTCAAATCTTATGCCCATCCATCATTCATATTTTTACACTTATTAGTTTTCCCTAGCTGCTCATAATTTTTCTAGTCTAGCCCGATATCCTCATGGAGCCACTGAAGCCTTTGTCTTTGCTATTTCATATGCTAATATTTCTAATATATCATATTTTTATCAACCTCATATCAGATATATAAAGGTTCTACATTATATTGGAAAATTGACATGTGATTCACATCATAATGTTGCAGCTATTCAGCGAATTGGGTGTGAAATAAATTGTCTTAATTTCTATACTCTTTGGGAAGGAGTATGCATAGATATCTTTTCTATTTTATATTATGTTTGTATATCAGAGTTTTACAGTATAAAAAAGCATTCAGATAATTCTCCTACTTCATCAGTTGATGAGATACAAGGAGTCTTTCCTCTTCCTTCTTGAAGGTTCTATACTATAGCGCATGATCATGGAGTTCATGATTTATTCGGCAAGTCCTTCATCCAGAAGTAGTTCATCCAGCTCATTCAAGTGAAGATAAGGATATTCTGAAGACATATTATTTCAAAATTTTGTGCCTTGTTCTTTCTTAAGGAAGGATTTCCCCCATGTGTTTTTTCCTCTTTCCTCACTTTTCTGGGCATAATAATTGTTAAAGGGTGACCATAGCCTTCTTGCTGGGCCCTATATGCATCTATATTTTTTTCTATACCATCATTGATTCAAAATTATAGGGGGGGGTTTGAATATGTTAAACCCATTTATAACTTAGGATAAAATAATTAATCATTATTTGATTAATTATTCATCCACTGACTTAATTAATTGGCATCCACTTGCACCTTAAAGCCAATACATGCCATCTATATCCTAGGAATGATTTATTTCTAATTCTTGGTTGATCTTGACAACATTTTACCATCCATAATTAGTATACAACACTTTACAGCAGATTCTAGTTTATTCTGTTTTTTTTGCTTTTCTGTGGATAAGGTAAAGCTAGTCAAATAAGAAAATTGTTTGCTTTTGTTGCCAACCCATCCTTCATGACTTTTCCTCCATTTTCTAGGATTAGTATGTTTTTTCCATCTCCTTGAAAACTCACTCATGATTTTATAATTCGTGAGGTACTTGATAGATTTGGGAAGTGCTTTAGCCACCTATGGAGGTTTACTACATTTTGTTAAGTCAACCTTTTCTGTGGATAAGGTAAAGCTAGTCAAACTAGGAAACTGGGTGCTTTTGTTGCCAACCCATACTTCATGACTTTTACTCCATTTTCTAGGATTAGCATGTTTTTTCCATCTCATTGAGAACTCATTCATGATTTTTCCAATTCGTGAGGTCCTTGATAGCTTTGGGAAGTGCTTTAGCCACCTATGGGGGTTTTCTATATTTTGGTAAGTCAACCTTTTTGAGCTTTATGAGTTGTCTCCATACAACTCAATTTTCCTATGAGGGATGTACTATTTACATACACTATTATTAATCATTATTCAATGGAAGGATACACACCCATGTTCATCTCTTCATTCATGTGATTCAGTCTCTTTTCTTCTCTCTATTTTTCTTGTGTATGCTTGTGAGAATTCTTAGTAGCAAGATCTATTTCCTGTGCTTCTTCTTAGCATCATAGCTCATAGTATTGATATATTATTTCTACATGGTATTAGATATATAGGAAGCACAACCTTGCCATCTCCTACATGGTATTGAAGCAGCAAGATTGATCAAGTTCTATAGAGTTGAGGAGCACATCCAGTCTCCTATCCCTCTCTGAAGAAGAGCTTGTCTAGCTTACAAGATTTTCTCTTAGTTTTGTTTTGCAGGTTGTAGAGAGTATCTCCTAGAGAATACCAACAACTACTATATCGATTCAAAAGTTCCTCTACTATCTCCTTTCAACTATGCTGATTGGAAGCCAAAGATGAGTGCATACCTGAAGAGGCAATGCCTCTTTGATGTCTCCATTGGTGCATTGAGAGAACCTGAGTCTTATGAAGATAATATTGATTGGATAAATAATTGTGATAGAGATGGTGGAATTATGTGTTTGGGAATGTCTCCAAATATATATCATCTCATAGATTTTGCTGATTATCCATTTGAGCTTTGGAAGAATTTGGACAAAGCTTTTGGTTTGCAGGAAATAGAAGATGAAGCATGGAGCGAACCCAACATCTCCTCTTGTTCTCTCTCTAGATATTTCATGGCCTTTCCATTATATGATAAAGTTTATCATGATAACTAATTTCCTCATACAGTTCATGTTGCTACTACCCTCTTTCATTCGAATGCTTCCTCCTTCAATGAAGAAGCAAATATTGAAGAGCCATCTTTTTCTGTGTCTCTTGAAGGTGGTTTTTCTTCTTGTGATAATAATGATGAAAAATAAGTAACATATGGAGCTTCTATTGATATTTATAATTATCCTATAACCCATTCATTGATCTTAAAATATCCTATCTTAGATTCTGAGATCTATGTGCTAGATCCTTCACACTTGTGCATACCTCTCTCATTGATGGTGCACAACCTAGTGATTTCCAAGATGTTTGCTTAGCCAAATCAATCCTTATTTGTGTCATACCACTTACCTTACTTGATATAATGTGCTTCAGCATATCCTCCTTTTTCCTTGGCATCAATACTCAGAACCTCCTTGAAGATTGTTAACATCTCCTTCTTTCCTCCTTTCATACAGAGGATTCATTACCAGTATATTCCCATGAGTCTATTGATATGCTTATATCTGATCCTTTGGATTTTGATTTATAAGAATTTTTTCAGGTTGATACAAATATCATACCACTATCCATACCACCTACCATACCTATGAATAATCCTAAGACTATACAAATCCCAACTTCACTAGTTGATTCTCATTGGTATCTTATGCATTGATATTTATCTTACATGGTTTGAAGTCTTTCCTACATTTTAGTGGCTGGTTATACATGTCCTTAGTCATATTTGGATTTATATTAAACATATTTGGATATGTTCTAAACACTTATGATTCAGATCTTATGCCCATCCATCATTCAGATTTTTACACCTATGAGTTTTCCCTAGTTGCTCATAATTTTCCTAGTCTAGCCCTATATCCTCATGGAGCCACTGAAGCCTTTGTATTTGTTGTTCCATATGCTAATATTTATGATATATAATAATTTTATCATCCCCATATAATATATATAGGTGGTACATCAGATTGGATTATTGACATGCGATTCACATCACAATTTTGCAGCTATTCAAAGAATTGGGTGTGAAATAAATTGTCTTAATTTTTGTACTCTTTGGGAAGGAGTATGCATAGATCTATTTTCCATTTCAGATTATGTTTGAAAATTAGAGTTTGAAAGCAGTAAGAAACATTTAGATAATACTCCTATTTCATCAGTTGATGAGATACAAGGAATCTCCCCTCTTCCTTCTTGTAGGTTCTATACTATAGTGCATGATCATGGAGTTCATGATTTATTCGACAAGTCCTTCATCTAGAAGAAGTTCATTCAACTCATTCAAGTGAATATAAGGATATGTTGAAGACATATTATTTCAAAATTTTGTGCCTTGTGCTTTTTTGAGGAAGGTTTTTCCCCATGTGGTTTTGCCTCTTTCCTCACTTTTCTGGACATAATAATTGTTAAAGGATGACCATAGCCTTGTTGCCGGGAAATATATGCATCTATATTTTTTGTCATACCATCATAAACTCAAACTTATAGGGGGGTGTTGGAATATATTAAATCCATTCATAACTTATGATAAAATAATTAATCATTATTTGATTAATTATTCACCCACTAGCTTAATTATTTGGCATCCACTTGCACCTTAAAGTCAATACATGCCATCTATATCCTAGGAATGATTTATTTCTAATTTTGGGTTGATCTTGACCACCTTTTACCATCCAGAATTAGTATACAACACTTTATAGTAGATTCTATTTTTTTTGTTTTTCTGTGGATAAGGTAAAGCTAGTCAAACTAGGAAACTGGGTGCTTTTGTTGCCAACCCATCCTTCATGACTTTTCATCCATTTTATAGGATTAGCATATTTTTTCATCTCCTTAACAACTCACTCATGTTTTTTCCAATTCGTGAGATCCTTGATAGATTTGGGAAGTGCTTTAGCCACCTATTGGGGTTTGCTATAATTTGGTAAGCCAACCTTTTTGAGTTTTATGAGTTGTCTCCATAAAAATCAATTTTCCTATTAGGGATGTACTATTGATGTACAATATTATTCATCATTATTCAATGGAAGGATACACACCAATATTCATCTCTTCATTCATGTTATTCAGTCTCTTTTATTCTCTCTATTTTTCCTGTGTATGCTTGTGAGAATTCTTAGTAGCAAGATCTATTTCCCGTGATTCTTCTTAGCATCATTGCTCATAGCATTGATCTATTATTTATACATGGTATCAGAGCTACAAGGAGCATAACCTTTCCATCTCCTACATGGTATCAGGGCAGCAAGGTTGATCAAGTTCTATAGAGTTGAGGAGCACATCCAGTCTCCTATCCCTCTCTGTAGAAGAGCTTGTCTAGCTTACACGATTTTCTCCTAGTTTTGTTTTGCAGGTTGCAGAGAGTATCTCCTATAGCATATCAAAAAATTCTTTATGAATTCAAAATTTCCTCTACTATCTTCTTTCAACTATGCTGATTGGAAGCCAAAGATGAGTGCATACTTGAAGAGGCAATGCCTCTTTGATGTCTCCATTGGTGCATTGAGCGAACTTGAGTCTTATGAAGAGAAGATTGATTGGATAAATAATTGTAATAGAGCTTATGGAATTATGTGTTTGGGAATGTCTAAAAATATATATCATCTCATAGATTCTGTTGAGTATCCATTTGAGCTTTGGAAGAATTTGGGCAAAGCTTTTGGTTTCCAGGAAATAAAAGATGAAGCATGGAGCGAACCCAACATCTCCTCTTATTCTCTCTATCAAGATTTCTTGGACTCTACATTCTCTGATGAATTTGATCATGATGAAGAAGTTTCTCATATAGTTCATGTTGCTGCTACCCTCTTTCATTCGAATGCTTCTTCCTTCAATGAAGAAGCAAATATTGAAGAGCCATCTTTTTTTGTGTCTATTGAAGGTGATTTTTATTCTTGTGATACTCATGATGAAAAAGAAGTAAAATATGGAGCTTATATTGATATTTATGATGATCCTACAGCCCATCCATTGTTCTCAAAATCTCCTATTTTAGATTCTGAGATCTATGTGCCAGATCCTTCACACTTTGTGCATACCGCTCTCATTGATGGTGCGCAACCCAGTGATTTATAGGATGTTTGCTTAGCCAAATAAAGCCTTATTTGTGTCATACCATTTACCTTATTTCATCTCATGTGCTTCAGAATATCCTCCTTTGTTCTTGGAATCAATCTTTAGAACCTGCTTGAAGATTCTGAACATCTCATTCTTTCCTCCTTTCATACAGAGGATTCATTACCAGTATATTCCCATGAGTCTACTGATATGATTATATGTGATCCTTTGGATTTTTTCTTAGAAGCATATTTTCATGTTGATAAACATATCATACCACCATCCATACCACCTACCATACCTATGAATAATTCTAAGACTATACAAATACCAAGTTCACTAGTTGATTCATCATTGGTCTCTTATGCAGTGATATTTATATTACATGGTTTGAAGTCTTTCCTACCTTTCAATAGCTGGTTATCCATGTATTTAGTCATTTTTGGACTGATATTAAACATGTTTGGATCTTTTCTAAACAATTATATTTCATATCGTATACCCATCCATCATTCAGATTTTTACACCTATCAGTTTTCCCCAGTTGTTCATAATTTTCCTAGTCTAGCCCTATATCCTCATGGAGCCACAGAAGACTTTGTATTTGTTGTTCCCTATGATAATATTTATGATATATAAGGATTTTATCAGCCTCATATCAGATATATACAACTTCTACACCATATTGGAATATTGACATGTGATTCACATCACAATTTTGCAGCTATTCAGGGAATTGGGTGTGAAATAAATTGTTTTAATTTTTGTACTCTTTTGGAAGGAGTATGCACAGATCTCTTTTCCATTTCAGATTATGTTTTCAGATCATTGTTTGACAACAACAAGAAGCATTCATATAATTCTCCTACAGCTACTTCATCTGTTGATGAGATACAAGGAGTCTCTTCTCTTCCTTCTTGCAGGTTCTACACTATAGCGCACAATCATGGAGTTCATGATTTATTCAACAAGTCATTCATTCAGATCATTCAAGTGAAGATAATGATATGTGTAAGAAATATTATTTCAAATTTTGTGCCTTTTCCTTTCTTGAGGAAGGATTTTCCCCATGTGGATTTTCCTCTTTCCTCAGTTTTCTGGACATAATAATTGTTAAAGGGTGACCATATCCTTGTTGCTGGGCCCTATATGCATCTATATTTTTTCCATACCATCATAAATTTAGACTTATATGGGGGTGTTGGAATATATTAAACCCATTCATAACTTAGGATAAAATAATTAATCATTATTTGATTAATTATTCACCCACTAACTTAATTAGTTGGCATCCACTTGAACCTTAAAGTCAATACATGCCATCTATATCCTAGGAATGATTTATTTCTAATTATGGGTTGATCTTAACCACCTTTTACCATCTATAATTAGTATACAACAATTTACAACAGATTTTGCTTTATTCTGCTTTTTCTGCTTTTCTGTGGATAAGGTAAAGCTAGTCAAACTTGAAACTGGGTGCGTTTGTTTCCAACCCATCCTTCACGATTTTTCCTCCATTTTATAGAATTATCATGTTTTTTTCATCTCCTTGACAACTCACACATGATTTTTCCAATTCGTGAGGTCCTTGATATATTTGGGAAGTGCTTTAGCCACCTATGGGGGTTTGCTATATTTTGTTAAGTCAACTTTTTTGAGCTTTATGAGTTGTCTCCATACAACTTGATTTTCAAATGAAGGATGTAATATTTATGTACACTATTATTCATCATTATTAAATGGAAGGATACACACCAATATTCATCTCTTCATTCATGTGATTTAGTCTCTTTTCTTCTCTCTATTTTTCCTATGTATGCTTGTGATAATTCTTAGTAGCAAGATCCCTTTCCTATACTTCTTCTTAGAATCATTGCTCATAGAATTAATCTATTATTTTTACGTGGTATTAGAGCTACAGGGAGCACAAACTTTCCATCTCCTATATTGTATCAGAGCAACAAGATTGATCAAGTTCTATAGAGTTGAGGAGCGCATCCAGTCTCTTATCCCTCTCTAAAGAAGAGCTTGTCTAGCTTACAAGATTTTATCCTAGTTTTGTTTTGTAGGTTGCAAAGATTATATCCTATAGCATATCAATAAATTCTATATGGATTCAAAATTTCCTCTACTATCTCCTTTTAACTATGTTGATTGGAAGCCAAAGATGAGTGCATACTTGAAGAGGCAATGCCTCTTTGATGTCTCCATTGGTGCATTGAGCGAACCTGAGTCTTATGAAGAGAAGATTGATTGGATAAATAATTTTGATAGATATTATTGAATTATGTGTTTGGGAATGTCTCCAAATATATATCATCTCATATATTTTGCTGAGTATCCTTTTGAGCTTTGGAAGAATTTGGACAAAGCTTTTGGTTTGCAGGAAATAGAAGATAAAGCATGGAGCGAACCCAACATCCCCTATTGTTCTCTCTTTCAATATTTCTTGGCCTCTACATTCTTCGATGAAGTTGATCATGATGAATAAGTTTCTCATACATATCATGATGCTGCAACCCTATTTCATTCGAATGTTTCCTCCTTCAATGAAGAAGCAAATATTGAAGGGCCGTCTTTTTCTTTGTCTCTTGAAGGTGATTTTTCTTCTTGTAATACTAATGATGAAAAAGAAGTATAATATGGAGATTCTATTTATATTGATGATGATATATAACCCATCCATTTTTGTCAAAATATCCTATTTTATATTCTGAGATCTATGTGCCAGATCCTTCACACTTTATGCATACCTCTCTCATTTATGTTGCGCAACCCAGTGATTTCTAGGATGTTTGCTTAGCCAAATCAAGCCTTATTTGTGTCATACCACTTACCTTACTTGATCTCATGTGATTCAGCATATCCTCCTTTTTTCTTGGCATCAATACTCAGAACCTTTTTGAATATTGTGAACATCTCATTCTTTCCTCCTTTCATACAGAGGATTCATTAGTAGTATATTCCCATGAGTATAATGATATTCTTATATGTGATCCTTTGGATTCTGATTTAGAATCATATTTTTCAGGTTGATACACATATCATACCACCATCCATACCACTTACCTTTCCTCTGAATAGTCCTAAGACTATGCAAATCCCAAGTTCACTAGTTGATTCCTTATTGGTATCTTATGCAGTGATATTTATCTTACATGGTTTGAAGTCTTTCCTACCTTTCAGTGGCTGGTTATCCATGTCCTTAGTCATATTTGTATTTATATTAAACATGTTTTTATCTGTTCTAAAAACTTATGGTTCAGATCTTATGCCCATCCATCATTCAGATTTTTACACCTATCAGTTTTCCCTAGTTGCTCATAATTTTCCTAGTCTAGCCCTATATCCTCATGGAGCCACTGAAGCCTTTGTATTTTATGTTCCATATGATAATATTTATGATATATCATAGTTTTATAAACCTAATATCATATATATACAGGTGCTAAATCAGATTGGAAGACTGACATGTGATTCACATCACAATTTTGCAGCTATTTAGGGAATTGGGTGTGAAACAAATTGTCTTAAATTTTGTACTCTTTGGGAAGGAGTATGCACATATATATTTTCCATTTCAGATTATGTTTTCATATCAGAGTTTGAAAGAAGCAAGAAGCATTCAGATAATGCTCCTACTTCATCAGTTGATGAGATACAAGGAGTCTCTCCTCTTCCTTCTTGCAGGTTCTATACTATAGCGCATGATCATGGAGTTCATGACTTATTAAACAAGTCCTTCATCTATAAGCAGTTCATTCAGATTATTCAAATGAATATAAGGATATGTTGAGGACATATTATTTTAAAATTTTGTGCCTTGTCCTTTGTTGAGGAAGGATTTTCCCCATGTGGGTTTTCCTCTTTCCTCACTTTTCTGGACATAATAATTGTTAAAGGGTGACCATAGCCTTGTTGCTGGGCCATATATGAACCTAAATTTTTTGTCATACCATCATAAAGTCAGACTTATAGAGGGGTGTTGGAATATATTAAACCCATTCATAACTTAGGATAAAATAATTAATCATTATCTGAGTAATTATTCACCCACTAGCTTAATTAGTTAGCATCCACTTGCAGCTTAAAGTCAACACATGCCATCTATATCCTAAGAATGATTTCATTCTATTTTTGGGTTGATCTCGACCACCTTTCAACATCCAGAATTAGTATACAACACTTTACAATAGATTCTTCTTTATCCTACATTTTTCTGCTTTTTTGTGGATAAGGTAAAGCTAGTCAAACTAGGAAACTGGGTGCTTTTGTTGCCAACCCATCCTTCATGACTTTTACTCCATTTTCTAGGATTAGCATGTTTTTTCCATATCGTTGAGAACTCACTCATTATTTTTCCAATTCGTGAGTTCCTTGATAGCTTTGGGAAGTGATTTAGCCACCTATGGGGGTTTTCTATATTTTGGTAAGTCAACCTTTTTGAGCTTTATGAGTTGTCTCCATACAACTCGATTTTCCTATGAGGGATTTGATATTTACGTACACTATTATTAATCACTATTAAATGGAAGGATACACACCCATGTTCATCTCTTCATTCATGTGACTCAGTCTCTTTTCTTCTCTCTATTTTTCCTGTGTATGCTTGTGAGAATTCTTAGTAGCAAGATCTATTTCCTGTGATTCTTCTTAGTATCATTTCTCATAGCATTGATGTATTATTTCTACATGGAGATAGATTATTTGTGTGTACCCCACCATCTAGCGGCCATATCTTTTAGCACATAGTCTAGAGCAGAAAATTCTTGTGTTTCTATGACTTTTCTTCAAATTCTACTAAAAATATGCAAGGTTAGGTAATCCTTCATATGTAGGCAATGTGCTTGCTTCAATTCCTACCCATTGGAAAAATCTTGTGATTCTTTCACATTTCTCATGGAGACTTCATGTAGCTTGTTCTACCAAGTTTACATGGCATTTCCTGAGTTAGACGTGCACGAAATTACACTCCGCCCACTTAGTTTCCCATCAGCTGTTGGATTTATATAATCGTATTTTGAACTCATGATATTATACAAATGATCTAGATAAATTCTTTTCCTCCACTATGTATGGGATCAACATATCTCTGTCCTTCGATCAGATCAATTGGTACAACCACTCTTATTTCAGAATCTTCAAATGATAAGATCCTTTTCTTGAAGTTTATACTGGTTTGGTTGTCTATATCCCAATCAATTCCTAGCTATGGATTTGTGTAATCGAGAATGTCAATAAATTCGAAGTTGGCATATGTTCTTAAGCCTTCAACTTCTACAGACACTTGAGTTAGTCTACCAATTGGTAGAACCTTCGACTAGTTTGCAAGCCTTAGTTGAATGGGAGACCAGTTCAGTCATGACTTATTATGCTCTCCCATGTTTCTCTTGTCAGTATGTTAACATCCGAGCCCAAATATAATATGATATAATCCATATCATAGTCTCCTATCTGCGCAGTCATTCACAGTTCTCAGTCTGTATTCAATATTTTCTCGATATAATTAAATTTTTTTTTAGGTCCCAGGTCATATGGGGTTTATTCTATTAGTGTTGTTAGTTCTGTAATAACATCTTTATCATTTATTAGTGATAAAAAAAATTGAAATATTATTTAAGCTTACTAACCTTTTTCATTGGTGGTTTCCTCATTAGCTGTTCAAATCGTTTGGGCATGGTCTTGACTTGTCCAAATGTCGATGGATTATTAGCATCAACAAATTCTTGACACACCTCCAAGAAGACTTAATTCTCATGTTGGACATCTAGTAGAGCTTTCTTTTGTGTCACGGGTCTCACCTGCAATTGTCCTTGCTGTGTATTTTGGTCTACACCTATCGCAACACCTCATATTATGACTACAACAATGTGAGGTTCTCTTGTTTTGGAATAAATCATTTGAATGTTTTGATTGGGATTTGGATTATGATTCTGCATTGGGTTGGGATTTATGATAGTTATATCCTTCCATTTCGTAATGAGTTGTGGACACTATTCGATAGTGTGATAAAATGCTTTGCAATATGTACAAGTTTTCATAGGAATTTGACATTCTTGGGAAAAATGTCCGTACTTCCTACAATCATAACATATGACTTAGCCTCTTCCTTAACCAAATCCTCCTCATTGTTGTTGTCCTCGTCCTCTAAATTTTCCAACCGCCTTTGCAGAGGGTATTGTTGTTGTTGAGGATACTGATTCTGTTGGTATTGCGGATGAAGGTATTACGGTTGTTGATATTTTGCAGGATGATAATGAGGCTGCACTCATTCAACTTGCATCTGCTCATCATTTTTCATTAAGTAGGTCCCCATCGTATTTTCTTGCAGTAGCTAAAATGCTCTGCAGTCTTTTTTATCATGACCCACTGATCTATAAAGTTTACAATACAGATTAGCTAGTGTGCTTGAAATCTTCTGTAAGTTCAAACATTATTCGGACTTATGGCCCCTAGTTTGGCATATCCTACACCAAGGAATTCCTCGAGTGTTTAATGAGTTTGGTGCACATGTTTTGACATAGTTCACGAGCGCTGGGAAATTTCCTTTGTAACACCCCATTTTTGACCCCATGGTATTTAATTGCACATGATGTAAATATTTTATTTGATAATGGTGTGGAGCTCAAGGCAAAGTCCCCACCATGGATTTAGTGTCGTATGTATCGGTGATTAAAATTGATGTCAATGGTTTATGTGCTAGCCAGGCACAATATGTTTTGAGACATCATGTAAAATGCAAATTAATAAAAATACCACAACTAGCTATGCACCACAACGTTAAAGATACGGGGGCATAATTTCACAAGGAGTAGGGAGGGGAAATATTCAAACCTTTGAGCCAATTGGAAAAATACAAATAACTAAGGGAGAACCCATAAAGCTGTCAACTACCCTTTTTGTCTTTTGTACCCAGTCATTTTGAGTTAGTTGACGAAGTTAATGCATGGAGATGAGAATAGTATGGGAGTGAAATTCAAATTTGGGAAGCCACACATTTTTGGAAAAAGTTTTTTTGACTTCTTGGGAAAGTAATTAATGCTTGGAATGCATGCCCAATCCATTATTCACCCATACATTTTTCTCTCTCATGCAATGGGAACTCCTCGGGGCTCTTCCCTTCACGTATTTGTGGTTGTTTCCTCATTCCACAACTCAGAAAATCCATTTTCGGTATTTTTTAGTGAATGGGCAGAGGAGATTCATGTTCTAGAGGTTTTTAGAGGTCATGTTTTCCTCCCTCATGCAGTTGGAGTTTGTTGTGCTCTCCCCTTCACGTTTCTAAAGTTTCTCCATTTTTTTCCATGGTTGGGGAGTCATTTTTGGTGTTGTTGAGTGCATGTGTAGCAGGGATTCACATTTTTGGTGTTTGATGAGGTTGTATTTCTCCCATAATTCCTAGGAACACTTGCTGAAATCATTTATGGTTCCCAGGGTGTTTTTCCCCATTTTACCAATCCGTTTTTGGTTGCAAACCCTTTTTTGGTTATGTTAAGTGGCTAGGAATATAGATCCATGAATTGGGGTTTGCATAGGTCATTTTTTCCTCTGTGAAGCCATTAATCATTTTTTGAAATTATTTTCTCACCTGGGTCATTTTCCCCGATTGCCATTTCCAATTTTGTCTCCTATGATGTTTTTTTCCATACCCAGAACTTGTATTTGGCTGTGAAGTTCATCCTAGTGTTGGATTGGATGAGTAAGTCCAAGGAACCCATATGTTAGATGGTTGAATGTGTTTGGATGTGCTTGTGTCTTGGTTTATTAAGTCCAAGGAATCGTTATGTGGTTGGCTTGTTGCCTTAGCAGTTTGTTAAACCCAACTGTGTGTTGGATTGACTGTGGATGTATGTCTTGTTGTGTGTAACTCTATTGTTCCCTTATTTCTTGTGGGAATAATTCCTAGCTTAGGGGTGGAAGTGGTACTGAGAGGTTGATGAGCACACTGGCGTATGGTTGGGTGGAATGACGTTGCAGTGACATAGTTGGTTGTGGGACAACTCTTTTTCAAGATAAGTATTCTTGTGTGTTTAATCTATGCAACCGTATTTGCTTATTTTATGAATTATTATGAACATGTTGAATGCTTGAATGGATGAGTTTGCTTCCGTTGTATAAATGTGAATGTTTTATGTTCAATTCATCTTATTACTAATGCATGGGGATAGCTTCCCTACTTAAATGATAGCAGCAGCCTTGTGGTCATGTCCTCTTGGATGAGAGGGGACGTGACATACTTTATGGTGTCCATCTGTTATGCATCTTGTACACCATAGTTCTTTTGGAACTTGATTTCCTCTCTGAATGTCCTGGAGCTGCACCATAAGGATGGCTAGTTGTGACTTAATTTGCATCATTCTCGAGCCAGTATCTCCAACCAATGAGGATTCTAATTTCACTGCTATTTCCAGGGCCTTTATCTACGACACAAGTTTCTGTTGCATCAACGAGGTTCATATATGTGGTAATAAGGAGGCAATAAACAATTCCTTGTGTTGAACATCAGACATTTGGAAGCTCATTTTGGCCATCAATGTCTTAAATATTTGGTCAAAGTCCCAAAAATATTATGTTGTTAACTGCTTAATCTCTTTGATTTCGGTGATGCACTGTGATTCATAATTTGGATTTATGAACTCATCTATCAAGCCCACTCAAATCTCATTGAGTGTTTCTGGGACAACTCCTTCTGGTACTTTGGAAAATTTCATATACCATTCCAGTGCATGACCTTGCAGAGTCGTGATCATCTGTGCTTTCTTGATATTATCCTCCTAGATCTGTTGCAATGTCTAGACAACTTCACAAAAGAACCAATGTTGTTATGGGTCTTCCAACCCATTTCCAATATTGGTAACTTAATGTCAGCTCCAAACTTTGTATTTGTTGTTGGTATAGTTGGAACAAAATTTTAGCTAGTCAGAGTTTCTTGTATGCTATTTACAGTGTTACTATTACTTGTATTTATAGAATCATTTGGAGATAAGTATCTCAATATTACCTCTGGTGAAGTATGCGGTGCTGCAGGAAAGTTATAACCACGTTCACATTTTGGAGCTTTAGTTGAATCTTCTGATTATTCATGCCCTTCAAAGATCATTTGATATTCCTCTTCTTCATCACAATACCCTTCATCCAAGTGTGACGCAAGATCATAGCCTTCTTCTTCTTCTCTATTTTTGTTGCAAATCCCTCTTCCTAACATATTTTTTATTCACTTGTCAAGCCTGAATCTTCTTCCACTCCTTAAAAATCATGACTCTAGTTCAGTTCCACTATCTCCTAGGAACATCTCACTTTAGGGTTCTACTGAGACACATCCACTCTATTTCTATATAGTCTTGTTATATTCTCATAATTCCTTTTTCATAGACAAGCATTTTTATCCATGTCTTTAAAGATGGAATATATCTACTGCGTGGGCCTTGAAAAAAAATCCACTCTGCCTCACTATATGAGGTTATTATGTCAACAACAAACTCAGTAATATATCCCTATAGGATACTATCTATCCAAAAATCTACAGCCATTGACATAGGGTTGCTTACTTCTTCTAGTTATTCAATTAACTGGGGAGTCCACTCCCTTGGTTCCCCACCTTGAAATTTTGTTTGTTGGGTCACTAACTTAGATAACCATTCATGCAACACAATGGGAAACTAAACAAAGAAAATATCATGGATGTATGTGTAGATGTATCGGCCCAACCACTCTATTGGGTTCCACCAAGATCCTTCGCTTTCTTTTCATACACACTCTAACTCTTTGGATTCCTTCCACTCTTGGATCTCCGGTTTCGTTGGTTTCCACAACATAACCCTCACCACTATGATTCAAGGTCCCAACAAAAAAACCATTTGTTGTATTTTCTATCTCTCTGTCCCTTTTTCCAAGGATCTCAATTCAGGTTCAATCCCTTCTACTCAACAAAACAAATCACAAGATACTGACACGATAGAGAACAACTCAGCCAACAACACCTGCGACCCAGATGTTGTCTGACATGAGATATATCTCTTTATGGGTAAATTCTAGAGCCACGCTTCTGCAGTTGGGAAGGAGGGCTTTTAGTACCTTTCCTCTATGCCAAGGATCCCAACGAATTTTGGGGGTGGATTATTTGTGTTCATTTTGCTTCAATAGCTAGGTTGCACCCCAAACTTTCTTATGCAACCCATTAAATAAAAAACAAACATGCAACATAATCACATCCAATAATACAAGGCGACCATCATATATCTCTTCATTTATAAGTAAATATACAGTAATTCATTCAATATAACATTTACTCACATATCTAAGGTACTTTCACCATTCACACATATACTCAGAATATAACATGGAAACCCATCCGGGAAAAAACCACAAGGTGCTCTTCATCTGGCATGAGGAAATAGATGCACCTTTCATCTGTGCAGTAAGCTGCAGACTCTTCTCAATATCTTCTTCTCTACCTTGTAGATTATACCTCCATCTTATTATCTCTATTCTCTTCCTACTCTACTTCTACTACTGAGCCGCACACATCCTGGATTGACTCAACCTTTCCTACTCTTCTGCACACTCAAATGCAGATCCTTTACTCTGATGCACTCATCAATACATAAACACCAACCAAGAGCTCATGCTTTTAATCCAATGAGATTCTATAATGACTGACTATAGGAATAATTTCTACAAAGAATGTCTGTAAGGAGAATGTCTAATGCGCATATAGCTTGGGTTCCTTTTTTTATAGCTCCATTACAGAATCCATACATATTTCATACATACTTGATACAGACTCAATACTGACTTGATACATACTCTATACAGACTCATTATAGACTCATTTCTGTCTCTATCTCAGCCAACTTACTATATCCATCCAACATGTTGTCTTTCCTATTCTAGCAACACCTAACAAGAGGCACTAACGTCCTGACTTACATAGATACCTTCACACACGTGGTTCCTTTGACTCCAGCTGAGCTCGTATCTAGGATCGTTAAGGCCTGTCACTTTCTCAGCATTATGTCTTACTATCATTTTCCAACCATTATGCTAGTTGCATGACTTCCACTACTGATATTTTGTTGTATCTTCTCGTGTCGCACTCCATCCTTCTGTCGCAGCTTACGTATCTGGAGAAACTTACTCTTCTGACATCTTCTCCTCCTCTTCTTCCTCTATTTCACTTCCTCTGCTGAAAAATCCTTCCTCTTCTTTCCTTTATGTTTCTTCCTCAGTCATAGCTTTTTCTCCTCCTCCTTTAGCTCTTCTCCGTACTTAGCAGAATTCTACATGAATTCTGCATTACTGTCTCTAGGCCCAGCAATTGTCTTTACAAATTTGTACTTCCATACTTGTAATATTCATAGTTTCCACTATATCCATTGATTCTAATTTAAATTTATGTCCATTATATTTTATTTCTTCATTTCCTACACTAATATTTTTCCATTTGGGTTCTTCTATGAGATTGCCTGAAATTTCTATCCCTTCCACCTCTACTATACAATTCTGTTTGGCTGGCACTGAATTGTAAATGTGTAACTTGTACTAAATTTCTATAATAATATATGAAATGTGTTCAATAATAAAAAAAATTTAGACAAGTCTCTTTGAAAAATTCATAAAAAAATTTATGCATAAGAAAAATTCTGAAAAATTCCCCTTTTTGACAACTATTGTTAGAGTAAGCTATAGGCCCCTTTTCTGTTAGATTTCTAGGAATATAGGAAATATTGATTCATATTTAGGTTCATTGATTTAATTCTCCAACTGATACTATTTCCAATGACTACATCCGTTTTCCATACTGGTTTTACCACTAAAAGTTATATCATTATGAAAACTCAGTTTCTATCCAATTTTACCATGTTTTTGTAGTTGCAATTATTATAAAGGTCCAATTTTGGAGACCTATAGAGAAAAATCAGTAAGGAACTAGGAAAAAATTATATTAGGAATTGATAACCTATATAATGGTGTGTACCTATACACTTCCACTATTCAAATCTAATGCTTTGATCAAAACTTACAAAATTATGAAATTATCAATTTTTAAATTTTGCAATTCTTCTAGACTTCGAATTTTTATTGAAAACCACTATCCCTCAAATTAAAAATTTCTATAAAATTCACCTCTAAGAAAAGTTGTTCATATCTATGAGTAGAAAAAATTTTCAAATCAAGAAATTTTCTAGTTACAAGTTCTTGGGCCAATTTTACCTCCTTCAAGTTTTCAAAAAATGACCTTTCGGGTGCCCAAATAATGGATTTTGGACTTCTTTCACCTCTTAGCTTCACATCATTTTGAATTTGACCTTAAGGATATGGATTTATCTATGTTCCTAGATCACGACTACATCATAACAATTTGGTCCTCAACTGGGCCTCCATTAACCTCAGGTTACACACCTTCAAAACCCATTAAACTGGAATTTCTGCCAAATATGCGCAGAATGGGCTCCTATTCCTCACTAGTGATCCTACAATGTTCATTAATAGCTTCGAAAAGGAACAATTCTAATCATTTTTAATTTAATATGCTCTTATTATGGCCAAAACAATATTTTAGCTCCATATATTTTTTACTTCTTAAAATATTTGTTGACGTGGCATGGTGCTAACATGGAAAGGTTATGATCTGGAAGAGAAAATGTTCTTTGAGGTGTCATACAATCCCATGTGTCACCCCTTTATGTAGCCATGTCGCTCTCTTGCTAGTAAATTGTTTTGGGATCAACGGAGGACTGGTTTAAGAAACAACTTTTTTCAAGCCTGAACTCCTGCAACGATTCCACGTGTCCATAATGGTTTCCTTTCAAGATCACACTCATAAAAATAAAGTTCAAGCACCTTAAAATACTCAATGCTTATGGAATGTTTATCTTTCACCCTAATATCTTCTCCCATGTTGATCATCATGTAACCATTACATGGACATGTCACTTCTTCCCATCCCATCATGTCACATCATTGAACCATATGCACCCACCAAGGTTGATTGAACAACTTAGTTGACATTTAAAATCTAGCACTTAATAGGTGATTGAACAGTTTTAATATTGACAACAAAGTGGTTTATTAGACAAATTTTGAGATCCTAAGTGATTTTGGTGATGACACATGTCCTAGGTGGTTTTCTTTTAGGCTTGCTCTTATTAAAATAATGTTTGAGCATTTTCATGATCTTGAAAGGATATGATCTGTTGATTTGATCAAATATGTGCTAAAGTTTCAACATCATGAATCATTCTCCAAGTCAATCTTATGCACCAAGATTGGGCCTCATGTGTTGAGGTAGTTACTTAGAGAGCCTGAGTTGGACTCAAGAAAATTGGAGTAGATTCTTGAGTTGGACTCAAGAATTACTATTCCTTATGTGTAAAGGTGAATCCTCATGTATTGAGGTGAATGCTTTGATATACCAAATTGATGATGTGGTTTAGTATTATTGGTAAAGTCTAAGAACTTGTATGTCAAGTCGGATCCTCATGCGTTGAGGTGGACCTCATGTGTAGAGGTAATGCTTTTCTAGTCGAAGCATGCATGGTGTGTGACATACTACTAACCATGGTCTAGATATTAAGTCTCCTCTAGAGTCAATTACTTTAGCATACACTTTAAATAATAGTAAAATAATATGATCACATCATTGGACAAATATCCTTAGTATAATTGATATAATAGATAAAATAAAGTTAGCATATATGGACCATGTAGATAGAGATAAAAATACATATGCATTGATAATAGAGAGAATTTGAATCACTCATGCTAAATACTTCAGTAAATTAAGGATAAGTCGATTTGATCACTTCAGTGATGTAATCAAGGAGGAGTTCAGTTAAAATAAGTTGACTAACCATCAATATAGAATAATGAGTTAACTAACATGATGTGCATGATGGAACTTTATTTAATATAAAAGATGACACTTAAGTTGCGATACTTAAGTTGCAACACTTGAGTTACGATTGTTGCATGATGCCAATTGAGTTACAATAGTTGCATGACGCCACTTGAGTTATCATCTTAACTAGGGTTCTAGCTCCGAGTTGTACAATGATTTCATATTGAAGTCAAAAGAGAGATGATATAGTTTTAAATATGAAAGGCATTGCACAGTTGTTGTGCATTATTGACGAGTTTGAGGTGTAGTGCAATTACTCCATGTAGGACTTTGCTATATTCTGCATGAGACCACTTTCTACCATGCAAGCATTTGATAAATATTACATGAGTCCAAAAGTTAAGTATTAAAGTGTGTGCATGGAAGTTGATCATTGAATCCTTCTCTATTCTCTATTGCTTAGTGATTGCACCCAGGGTGCTTGGTAATTCCCTCTTATATTAAACCCGGGGTGCCGAATGTAATTTACAATTGTAAAAGACATTCTCTGTTGTCTATTAGTATGTGAAGGAGATTTGGTAGAGTTTTTATCCCTCGTTGTTTTGAGGTTTTTCCCCAAGTTATATGACACGTTATGTGTGAATTCTCATGTGTATGATTGTTCAATTGATTTCAAGTACTCAACAATTCCACATTTAAATATTAACGATAAAAGTTAAACAAAAATCAACATGGTATCAAAGCTTAGGTCATGAATGAGATAAGTTTTGCAATTAATATTAAGATCACTTTGATACTAAGTGGTAGAATTTGAGCACATAGTTTATTAACAATGGCCTCAATATTAGTAATACTAGAAGACCAACTTGAAGGAACGCCAAACTTCAACACTTGGAAGGCCAAGATTTTGAACATCCTGGAAGAGCATGAACTTGATGGATATGTATGCAATGTTTTTGAAGAGCCTACATCTAATGCAAGGAACACTAATTTCATAAGAATAAATCCAAAGCTAAGAGGATTATTTATGATTCGGTTAAAGACAAATTGATATTGTTGATTACTCCATTGAAGACCGCAAATGAGTGCTTCGATAGTTTTACAAATATCTATGAGAAGAAGTATCATATTCAGAAGAGGGAATTGAAGAAAATGATTCGGAATATGAATATAGAGAAGGATGAGACAATTGATTCCTTCTTTACTAAAGTAAGAGATCAATTGATGAGCATTGGAGTGACGCTTGATGATTATTCAAACTATTGTTGATGGTATCTTGTCTTCACGGGAGACATTCTTTTCCATTGTTAATGTCCAAGAGGTACAATCAAAATTTGATAGTTTGTGTTGATGTATTTGTAACTTCAGAATGTATTCACCTATATATATTATGTATTGTACCCTGATGTTTATTTTGGGAAGTGTCTATAATGTATTTGAGTCATGCATGCCCCAATGTTCCTATCGAGAGATTCAATAATGTAAACAAGTCATGTCAAGTCATTGTGGGTAACCCTCCTATTGATCAAGGGTTAAAGTCCCCACAGTTGTGGGTTCCTAGGGTTATTAGACTCTCCTAGAGAAGTTGAACCTAGTGAGTTATTGTCAAGTTGGGAATTAGTATAAATAGAGAGTGAGCCTCTCTATTTATCACACATTCACTCACACTTAGTTGTAGCGCATAACTGAGAGAGAAGACATTGCTGGGACAAGAGAGAGAGAGAGAGAGACTACTGCTGTCGAGAGATCATCTTACTGTTTTTGGGGTTTTTATTTTGGTTCTAATTCTATCTCTGAGGAAGTTGAGGGGTTTTCTCATTTATGGTTTCCTCGAGGAAAAAATTTGTGTTCATTGTCTCTTATGTTTGATTGTTTTTCTTGTTATTCTCTCAGTTAAATATCCTAAGATAATACTGGCTTAAATGATAAAAATCTAACATGGTATCATAGATAACCTAAGAAGAAGACACTGTGCAGCTGCAGAAACTAGGGCTTCCTATTTTTTTGATCTATCTCCATGGATTTTCAGCAAAATAAGGTTGGGATGACTCTCCTCTCTAGGGTGCATATTTCTGCCAAAGCATAATCTAATTCTGAGCATTTTCAGTTTTTGACTTGACACTGCTACCAAAAATTAGGGATTTCCATAGAAGTGGAATTTTTGAGTGAGCCCAAGCCTGGATTGATCTCCTCCTCAAAATCAAAGTTTAGAGATCAAGATCAAAGTTTTTGGTTGGACAGAACTCTGAGAAAGTCAAACCCTAATCTTCTCCTGAACCAGCTCTGTAGAAATTCAGCTCTAGATCCAGATCAGACATCTTAACCTGGTAAGATTTAAATATTTTGTATTTCCATTTGAGATTTTCAGTTAAGATGTCTCATCATACCAAGCTTGATGAGAAGCTTGAGGGAGATGATAACTTCTAAGCCTGGAAGTATAGGATCTCCCTGGTCTTGGAAGAAAATGAGTTGGACTCCTACATAAATGAGGAGGTTCCAGTTCTAGAGTGAGATGAGGCTAAGGACTTACACAAGAAGAAAGTGTTCATGACTAAGAGGATCATTGCTGATTCAATCAAGGATCACCTCATACCATAGGTGACCTCCCTAAAGAAACCTAAAGCTATGTTTGATTCCTTGACCAAACTGTTTGAAGGAAAGAATATAAACCAGAAGATGACTCTGAGAAACCAACTAAAGAATGTAAAGATCTAGGATGCAGAGACCATCTAGTCTTACTTTACAAGGGTCTATTAGATTAAGGAACAACTGTAAGTGGTAGATGAAGAAGTAGAGAATGCAAAAATTGTGATGACAAACTTTAATGGTCTCCCTAGGGCTTGGGACTCTTTCATTCAAGGGATCTGTGCCAGAAATAAGCTAGTCAAGTTTAGCAGACTATGGGAGGAATGCTCACAAGAAGAAGCTCGAATATTAGCACAAGAAGAAAAGATGGGAAGTGAAGATCAAGCTCTCATAGTATAATCCAAGAAAAATAGAACAAGCCATCACAGAGGTAAGCACTCTCACCAAAGGAGTAACTTTAGAAAGTATAAAGATTTGTCTAAGTTCATTTTCTATACATGTGATGAGAAAGGACACATATCTAGATACTATCCTAAAAATAGAGAGAGATCTCACAAGAAAAAGGGAAATAAGAGAAAACATCATGTTCATGCTACAGTGGATGATGAACCTTCCACAAAGAGAATCAGACAAGAAAGTGATGAAGATTATGTGTTGATTTTCGATCTCACAGGAACTATCTCACATGGAAGTAATGATTGGCTTATAGACAGTGGTTCTTCCAAACATATGATGGGATTCAAGGAATCCTTTGTCAAACTATCTAAACATGAGTTACCTCACAAGGTGAAACTTGGGGATGACTACTAGTATACAATAAAAGGTAGTGGTGAATCCTCCTATAAGCTAGACTCTAGAAATTCTATGAAGATGAAAGATGTATTGTTTGTACTAGGACTAAAGAAGAAACTCCTCTCCATATCTACATTGGATGCAAAAGGCATGAGGGTTGCTTTTGTAGATGGCTAAGTTCTTATGTGGCCAAAGGGAAAGACTATTGATGATGCAGTAGTGATTGGGGAACAAGAAGGAGGTCTATACAAATTGAAGGGCCAACCAGAACAAGCTTTGGTTCATGACTCGGTAGAATTAAATGGAATTTGGCATAGAAGGCTTGCACATGTGCATTATAGGGCACTACCACTTGCAAGCAAAGTTGTTGAAGGTCTTCTAGAATTGTAGATAAAACATGAAGGTGTTTGTAAAGGATGTGCAAAAGGAAAGAATACGAAGAAGACATTTCCAAGCAGTGAGAGCAAGGTAAAAGGAATCTTGGAGATCCTCCACTCCGATGTATGCGGTCCAATGTCATCCATCTCGCTAAGTGGGTATGTATATTATGTTTCTTTTATTGATGATTTTTATAGGAAGACATGGATATACTTTATGAAGAACAAAGATGAAGTATTTAGCAAGTTCAAGGAATTCAAAACCTTGATCAAGAACCACATAGAAAACAAGATCAAGATTTTTTGATCAGATAATGGCAAAGAATTCACATCAAATGAATTCAAAGAGTTATGCAAAGATTCAGGGACTAAGAGGGAGTTAACTGCTCCATATAATCCACAATAGAATGGGGTTGTAGAAAGGAAGCTGAGAATGATCATGGAAGCTGCAAGGGCCATGCTTCATGATCAAGACCTTCCCATGCATCTATGGGCAGAAGCTACCAAAAACGTGGTGTATGTACAGAACCATACTCCACACAGAGTACTCGAGAACATGACACCTGAAGAAGTCTTTTTCGATAAGAAACCATAAGTCAGCCATCTCAGAATATTCGAATGTTCAATATACATACACATTCTGAAAGAAAAGAGGACAAATTTAGATCCTTCAGGAAGGAAGGGTATATTTGTGGGATACTATGAAAGCTTGAAGGCTTACAGAATATACTTCCCAGGATTCAAGAAGATCAACATCAGTAGGGACGTAACATTTGATGAAGACTAAGCTTACAACAAATCCAGAAAAAGACCTGCTGAAGAACCTGAAGAAACATAAGTACCCAGAATTCATGTCACAACCATGAATGAAGAAATTAAAGAAAAATATCAAGAATTAGAAGAATCTCAAGAACCTGTAGATCCACCTCAGGTAAAGAATCCCCGCAAGAGGAAACCTGCTTGGTTACGAGAAGCTATCCAAGGTGCAGAAAGATATGGGGCTCCAGAAGAAACCCATAGAGAAAGGAAAAGAACTAGGTCCAGTTCCAGTTATGTAGCCTTATTATGTGATTTCATTGATAAAGAACCTTCCAATTATGAAGAAGTGACAGAAAAGAAAGAGTGGAAGGATTCTATGATTGAAGAGTACCAATCGATCATGAAGAATGATGTTTGGGATGTTGTCCCAAACGTTGAGGGGAAGTCTATGGTGACTTCCAAATGGATCTATAAGATCAAGCATGCTGCAGATGGTAGCATAGATAAATATAAAGAAATATTTGTAGCTTGTGGTTTCTCCCAGAAATAAGGAATAGATTATGAAGAAACCTTTTCTCCTATAGCCAGATATACTTCCATTAGATCAGTACTTGCTTTGGCTGTAGTAATGAAGTGGAAAGTACACCAGATGAATGTCAAGACAACTTTCTTGAATGGTGTAGTAGAATAGGAAGTATATGTGGAACAACCACTTGGTTTTGACACACATGACAGAACTGAGACTCATTTGTGTAAACTAAAGAAAGCCTTGTATGGTTTGAAATAGGCACCCATGACATGGTATGGTAGAATTGACAGCTTTCTATCCAGTTTGGGATTTACCAAGAGTAAAGCAGATTCCAACCTATACTACAACATTGAAGAAGAAAACCTAGTGATACTTCTGTTGTATGTAGATGATCTATTTGTAACAAGTGTGGATGGGTTGATTGCTGATACAAAGAGGAAGCTTGCTCCTAATTTTGAAATCAAATACTTGGGTATGATGCACTATTTTCTTGGCATGGAGGTGTGGTAGAATGCAGATGGAATCTCCCTCGGACAAGGGAAGTATGCAGTAGAGATACCGAAGAGAGTCAGGATGATGGACTGCAAGGCCATGACCACACCTATGGCATCAAACCTGAAGCTATTGAGTGATGCTTCATCTGAGTGGGTTGATGCCATGATGTATCGTCAGATGATTGGATCCTTGATGTACTTGATGAATACGAGACCAAATATTTGCTTTGCTGTGAACACATTGAGCCAGTTCTTGATAGATCTGAGACATGTTCACTTGATTGCTGCAAATCATATTCTGAGATACCTAAATGGTACAGTTGATTATGGGATCAAGTATAAGGTTGATCAGAAGATTAACCTGGAAGGTTATGTTGATTCATATTGGGCCGGTAGTGCCATCGATAGGAAGAGCACTTCAGGGTGTTGCTTCAGTATGGGATCAGGTGTGATCTCTTGGTTTAGAATGAAACAGTCTTGTGTGGCACTGATTACAGCTGAAGCAGAGTATGTTGCAGCTTTCTCAGCCAGTTGTGAGGTAGTATGGCTAAGGAAGCTACTGTCTGATTTATTTGATCTCCAGTTGGATGCTACTTGTATATATTACGACAACCATAGTTGTGTGAAGTTTTCTGAGAACCCGGTGTTCCATGACAGGTTGAAGAATATCGAGATCAAATATCACTATATTAGGGATATGGTGCAAAGGGGAGAAGTGAAGCTTCAGTATGTTTCCATGAACGAACATATAGCTGATGTATTGACCAAGACATTATCTAGAGTGAAGTTTGAATACTTCAAGGATAAGCTTGGTGTTCTCCAGATCGAGGTTCCTTCCAAGAGGAAGTGATGAGTCCGTGAGCCCTTCTGACATGGTGAGAGGATTGGTTCCTTCCATGGTTAGATGTAAGTGCTGTTCCTTTCTGACATGGTGAGAGGATTGGTTCCTTCCATGGTTAGATGTAAGAGCTGTAACATGATGACGAGATTGGTTCCTTCCATTTTCAGATGTATGTGATGATGCCACATCTAGCATGGAAAAGGGTTGCTCTGTGATGCCACATCTAGTATAAAAAGGTCTAGCTCTGTGATGACACATCGAGTATGAAAAAGGACTGGCTCTGTGTAGATGCCACATCTAGTATGAAAAAGGACTAGCTTTGTGATGCCACATCTAGTATGAAAAAGGAATAGCTCTGTGATGACACATCCAGTATGAAAAAGGACTGGCTTTGTGTAGATGCCACATCTAGTATGAAAAAGGACTAGCTCTATGATGCCACATCTAGTATGAAAAAGGAATTGCTCTATGATGACACATACAGTATGAAAAAGGATTGGCTTTGTGTATATGCCACATCTAGTATGAAAACGGATTAGCTCTGTGATGCCACATCTAGTATGAAAAAGGACTAGCTCTGTGATGATACATCTACTATGAAAAAGGACTGGCTCTGTAGATGTGCATCCATCATGAAAAATGTTGTCTCTCTAGAACTTCCTGTGATGAGAAGAATCAAGAGATAGAACCCGTGATGATGACCCAGTGATGATCCAGATCCAATAATGATGATCTAACAGTGATGATCCAGCAGTGGTGATCTAGATCGAGTGATGATCCAGATCAAGATGAAGATGACAAGAACTCATTGATGATCTAGATGATATAGAGAAGAATACTCATGCTGATAAATTGTGTCGAGAGAATAACTTCCTAGTTAAGAGGGAGTGTTTATGTATTTGTAACTCTAGAATGTATTCACCTGTATATCCTATGTATTGTACCCCGATGTTTATTTTGAGAAATGTTTGTAATGTATTTGAGTCATTTCATGCCCTGGTGTTCCTATAGAGAGATTCAATAATGTAAACAAGTCATGTCAAGTCATTGTGGGTAACCCTCCTATTGATCAAGGGTTAAAGTCCTCGCAGTTGTGGGGACCTAGGGTTATTAGACTCTCCTAGAGAAGTCGTCCCTAGTGAGTTATTGTCAAGTCAGGAATTAGTATAAATAGAGAGTGAGCCTCTCTATTTATCACACATTCACTCACACTCAGTTGTAGCACATAACTGAGAGAGAAGAAGTTTCTGGGATGAGAGAGAGAGAGACTATTACTGTCGGGAGATCATCTTACTATTTTTGGGGTTTTGCTTTTGGTGCTAATTCTATCTCTAAGGAAGTTGCGGGGATTTCTCCTTTATGGTGTCCCCAAGGAAAAAAATTGTGTTCATTGTCTCTTATGTTTGATTGTTGTGCTTGTTATTCTCTCAGTTAAAGATCCTAAGATAATGCTAGCTTAAATGATAAAAATCTAACAATTTATGGCATGATTTCCCCCAAGAACAAGGGTGAATCCAAATAAAGATTGCTTCCTCCAAAGAAGAGGAACTTTCTCTTATGAAATAATGAAGAGAATAAATAAATATTTCTCTCATAAGAAGTTTTCTCATCAAAAGGAACAAGTATACAACACGGAATTTGATAATTTAAAGATCAAATGCTTCAACTACAATAAGACGGGTCACTTTTATTCAGAATGTTGGACTAAAAAAAAGGAAAAAATCATGCATCTACCACTGATGTTAATAAATAGAATTCACCAAAGAAGTCGAGGAATGTAGAATATGATGAGCGTCGAAAAGAATAATTTTTTTTCAAGTGCACCAATGATTCCATAATCTCTAGATGAGGAGATTGTCATTGGTGATGTATGAAGACATAGGTTGCAGTGACTTTCCTACAAGAAAATAGATAAATATCTATGGACTCCAATAATATTTGCAAGGAGGTAGAGATTAAGAGGGATCCCCCCAAAAAATATAATATAAGTATTTGTATTTGGATTATCAATTTCTCTTGTAAATTAGATATGAATGTTTTAAATATATTCTTCATTACAGTTGTATGCAAATCTATATTCCTAGAATCAATAAGTATGCCATGGTGTAACATGATGAGCATATGCTATTATTTTCTTTTATTTACCAATAGTCAGATCATGTAGTGCATGTTATGATTGAGTGAATATCCTATAGTGTTTCATAACATTCCATAATATATGGATGGATGTTTACATAAATATGTGAAATATCACCATCGCATTGACATATTAATAATGATTAGATTTCATGATCATGCAATTTTTCTAACAATTTGAATGAATTTGACTTGTAGGAAAATACCTTATGTTATGACTTACAAGAGACATATGACAAGTATATAATGTGAATTCCTTCTGGTTACAGATCCCTAAGGAGAGAAGGATTCTCTAAAGTGGGAAGCTTCTAGGAGATGATCTGGGGGTTCCTATGTTTCTATGGGTAGAATCCTCCAACACTGCTCTTTATATCCAGAATAGAGGCCCTCATGCTATTTTGGGAGAGAAGATTCCAGAAGAAGTTTTCATTGTGGAAAAACAAAATGTTGGAAACTTGAATATTTTTCGGTTTTCATGTATAAATTCATGTGACAAAATACAAGAGGACAAAGATGGATCCATCCAAAAATGAAGGGACTTTTGTTGGTTATAGAGAATCCTCCAAAATATACAAAATATATGTAATGGGATAAAGACACATTAAAGTCAACAAAGATGTGACATTCCATGAAGAGGTTTCCTTTAAGTGCTCTAAGCAACTTCAATGAGATCCGAATATGGAGGAGCATGAGACTCCCATCATGGAGAATCTAGATTCTAGTTCTCCCCATCCAGATGTTTAGAGGAAGAATATAGAAGAGTGCTCAAATTTGCTAGATCCTGAAGAACCAGTAGAATTGGTTAAAACATCACTTGATGAACCTCTTTATAAGAGGATATTTTCATGGTGCTCAGGAATTATACAAGAGGAAGAAAGACATGGAACACCACTGGGAACATCGAGAGAGTGAAAGAGACATTACATATATTCAAGATATGTTGCACAAATGAGTCACATCAGTGATTCAAAACCTTGCACCTATGAAGAAGATGCTAAGAAACAAGTATGGAAATATTCCATGGTAGAGGAATGCAAATATATTATGAAGAATGATGTTTGGGAAGTAGTTCCTAAAAATAAAGAGAATTCCATAGTAACTTCTAGGTGGCTTTATAAAAGAAAACATGATGCTAATATCGGTATTTAAAAGTAAAAAGCTATATTTTTTGCTTGTGTTTTGTCATAGAAATAAGGCATAAACTATAATGAAACATTCTCTCCCATTGCTAGGTACACCACTATTCAAGCTATGATTTCACTAGATTTAGTTTTTGGATGGAAGCTTCACCAAATGGATGTGAAGACTATTTTACTTAATGCTGAGGTTGAGTAAAAGGTATATATGCAAAAACCTAAGGGGTTTTTAGATAATGGGAAGGAGTCCCATTTATGCAAATTGAATAAATCCTTGTATGGGATTAAAAAATCCCCCAAGGATTAGAATTCAAGGATTGATAGTTGTCTTCACAACTTGGGATTCTCTAAGAGCGAAGATGAACCTAACATGTACTTCAAGATTGTGAAGAACCAACCTGAGATCTTGGTTCTCTATATTGATTACTTGTTCCTTACTTGAGAGGGACATATAACATATTGGTGCAAGATGAATATCACTTTTGAGTTCAAAATGAAAGACTTGGGTCTTATGTGGTACTTTCTTTATCTTAAAGTTTAGCAAAGAAAAGGCGATATTTTCCTTTTATAAGGAAAGTACATGATTGATGTCTTTCATAGGTTTGGTATGCTCGATTACAAATCCATGACTACATCAATGGTTTCTATTTTGAAGAAGCTACATGATTCATATTCCATATCGGATCTACTGGATCCTTCTATGTATAGACAGATCATTGAGTCCTTGATGTACTTGATACACTCGACACCTAACATATGTTATGCTGTGAGTATGTTAAGTCAGTTTATGTGTAATGCCCCGGTTTTGACCCCGTTGTATTAGATGTATATATTGTAAATGATCATGGTGTGGAGCTAAAGGCCAAGGCCCCAGCATTGATCGGTCATGTTATGTTTTGGATTTAAATTTGTCACCGATTGTATATCGGGGCATGAGGCATATATTATGTGGGTCATCATGTAAATATGCATCTATAATTAATTAAATGAACCCGACCAGCTATGATCGCGGAAACTAAATCGAAAGGGGCATGATTTTCACAAGGATAAGGATGTCGGGGAAATTGTTAACTTGGCCATGAGAGAAAAACCCGTGTGTCTTCTTCCAACCACTCTCATTAAATAATTGTTGCTGCTGGTTGAGCCAGTTAATTGCTTTGGGAGTGGGGTGGCAGGACTGTCAGTCCTCACCCTCACACACACTCCACCCCCCCTGTTGACTTCACTATGGAGGAAAAACCAAAAAACGCACTCTCCATATTTTTTTGGCACTCATGATTTTGTTGTTCATCCCTCACGCAGACATTTTTCTTGGCTCCACGAGTTGCTGAACCCCCACGCAGTGCAATTTCACGTCCTCCTATAGTTGCTCGCCATCCCGCACTTCGAATGGTTTGCTCATTGTTTTCACGCACATGAATTTTTCCTAGTTTTTACCCACGTGGTTTTCCTTCTGCGGAATGGTGAATAGTGCGGCTGTATCCTTTCCTCACGGGCTGATTTGTGGGGTCTGCAATTGTTTGTTTGCTCACGCACAGGTCAGAAGATGGTAGTTTATTTCCCAGCGTGGTCTGTGTATTTGTTCTCGGTGATTTTGTTGCCCAGGATAGGCTATAATTTTTCCCCTGCTGGAATTGTATTTGCTGTTGTGGTTGGGATTGTGTAATTCACTGGGGAGTCTTTTCCCTGTTTAAGCTGTGATAGCTAATTAATTGCCAGAGTGCAATGTTTGGTCTTCGGACTATGAGAGGAGCAAGGATGTTGGCTTAGATTTGCTTGATAAACCTGGTGGTTGGAAACCACACAGACAGAGCTAGAGGGATGGCCTTCTTCTCCATCACCATTGAATAGCACTGGAAGGGAATGCAGGGCCTGAGGGACTGTGTAGCAGAGAAGGGACTAATTCCTTGTGTTGGGTGTGTTTGGGTGTCTTAGAGGTCAGGCTAGTTCTGGTGTAGGTGTTCTTAGCTCTGTAATGAGCTCACCAGCTTAGCAATTTTCCTTCTCTAGCTCCTTTATGGCCTGCTAAACCCAACTTTGTTGGCTTGGCTGTGTGTTTTGTATATCCTCGGCTATGTGTAAGCCTGCTAGTTCCCTTATTCCTTGGAGAATCATGCCCAGCTCGGGGGTGCCAGCGTTGCTGAGAGATTAAGGAGCACGCTGGCCTATGGTTGGGTGGAACGTTGCAACGACGTAGCTGGTTGCAGAGCAAAGTTTTCATAAGATAAGTAATCTTACCCATTTTTACTTCTGCAACCATATTTTCTGTCAAAGATATGAAGATGATGAACATGTTAAAATGAATGCTTGTGTGAATGCATGTTGACTCTGCTATGCCAGATAAATAATTATAGCTCTGTATGATAAACCATTGCGTTTATGCATGTTATACTACAATGCATTTTCTTTCAGCATTATGTTTCTGCAAATTTTATGCCTGTACATGTTCATGGGACTCTTAGCCCGGGTGTTTGAATCTTGTAGTCACGTCCTCTTCGCCGGTCGGAGGCATGGGGACGTGACATTATGTTTGATACTAGAGATATACATTGGGATGTTGCTAAGCATGTGCTTAGATACCTTCAAGGTACTATTGATTATGGAGATAGATATCCCTCTAGTGGAGGATTTCTACTACTTGGTTATGAAAACTATAACTGGGGTGGAAGCATTTTGAACTGAAAGAGTACATCCATTTTGTTTTATATTCTGGTACATTTATGATCTCTTGGTGCACCAGGAATTATGGATCTATATCTTAGAATACTACAAAATAAAAGTATATTGCATCCAGTATAGCTTGACAAGAACCTGTGTGTACTAGGAAACTACTTGTTGGGTTGTTTGGGGAGAATATTGAGACTACAATCATTCACTTTGATAATTAGAGTTTCATTAATCTCTCAGAGAACACTTTGTTCAATCATAAGTTGAAACACATGGAGATGAAGTATCACTTCATTAGAGAAATGGTCCATAGAGGTGTCGTAAAACTTCAATACATTTCTATTGATGAGCAGATTGCATATATACTAACTAAGCCTATTTCCATGAATAATTATAGGTACTTTTGAGACAAGATTGCACTAAAATTTTTTGACTTTTAGGGGCGATTTTCTTCCACCTCCAAAAGTCACTTTTAGGGGCGGTTTTAGCTTTGGAGGTGATCTTTACAAAATTTCCCCTAATAGCACCGATGCTAAAATTTTTGAATTTTAGGGACGGTTTCGAAAGAGATCAACCCCCCC
Organism: Pseudotsuga menziesii; assembly: GCA_001517045.1. Taxonomy (NCBI): domain Eukaryota; kingdom Viridiplantae; phylum Streptophyta; class Pinopsida; order Pinales; family Pinaceae; genus Pseudotsuga; species Pseudotsuga menziesii. The sequence continues at coordinate 1,533,858 of LPNX010840821.1, read as the reverse complement.
CCCCCCCCCCAAAAAAAAAAATTTGACTTTTGGGGGTGGTTCTAACACCCCCCCCAAAAGTGACTTTTGGGGGCGGTTATAAACCCCCCCAAAAGTGACTTTTGGGGGTGGTTCTAACCCCCCCCCCCCAAAAGTGAATTTTAATGATGGTTCTAAATCCCCCTTATAGACACCTATGGGGGTAGTTCCAAAACCCCCCAAAAATCATTACAAACATTTGGGGGCAGTTAAAAAGCCCCTCGTAGGTACCTATGGGGGTGGTTTAAACCCCCCGTAAAATTATTTATTACAAAACTTTGGGGGTGCTTATAAAACCTCATATGTATCTATGGAGGCGGTTCGAAACCCTACCTAAAAATCCTTGTAAACCTTTGGGGTCATTTAAAAAACCCCCTCATAGGTACCTATAGGGGCAACTCAAAACCCCCATTAAAATTCTTTATTACAAAACTTTCGGGGAGGTTATAAACCCCCCTCGTAGGTACCTATGAAGGTGGTTCAAACCCCCCTTAAAACTATTTACAAACCTTCAGGGAAAGATATAAACCCCCCTCATAGGTACCTATGGAGGTAGTTCGACCCCCCCTAAAACTATTTACAAACCTTTTGGGGCGGTCATAAACCACCCTCGTAGGTACCTATGGAGGAGGTTTGACCCCCCCCCACCCTAAAACTGTTTACAAACCTTTGCGGGTGGTTATGAACCCTCCTCATATAGACTTATGGGGGGGTTTTGAAACCCCCTCGTAGTGACATATGAAGTCAGTTTAGAACCCCCCTCATAGCCATAATAAATCATAATAAAATATATTTTATTTAAAATATCAATATTGCAATATCATTAGGGCACGAAAGAATTGAAACTTCAACCTCCTGCTTTTAAATTATATTCTCTTCAATTGCACTAGAGCCCTTTAATAATTGGGGAAAGGGTCAATATTAACACTAATATTGCATCATTTGTAGTTTTAAGAAATTACTAATAATCCCAACATTGTTTCTAACTCGAGAGACTTAAGAAAATAGTCTGAATAGATCTGACCTTATTTATATATATGTTAACCACTTCAAATTGTATGGCTCTGATATTCTTTATATATATGCTAACCAATTCAAATCATATGATATAATAAAGATAATGTAGATGTATGTTAGCATTTTTTCTACCTTAAAAACCATTTTCCAGTCACACCAAAACTCAAATTTGGATGCCTCTCAAAATTTCTATATCACCAAGAATAGAGTGAAACCAAGACCAAATTTTCATAAACAAAGATGTACATAAATCTTTCATATTGACCATTGACAAGACAATATACACAAAAATAACATTGATTCAAAATTGAGATCAAAATAAAGCAACATCAGAACTAAATCATTTGAGAATCCCATGCATACTTTTCATTGTTAAGAATTTTTAACAACTACATCACAGATACAATGTTTATATTTTCTACATCATGCCATCTTGTTGGATGACTTCATGCTTAGTTCTACTCTTTTGGAATGATTTGGTTTCTACTTTCTTTAGCGTTCCTTACCATGTTGTGGAAAGTTAAAATTTTAAAAACCAGTAGGAAATAACCATTATCTCACAAAAAGAGTAAGACAATCCATTTGAATAAAATTCACACTATCGAAACCTGGGAAAAAACAACATCTAGGAAGGCTCAAAAGGGAATACAATCTACCTCTCTCAAAAAACTACATTGCCATGGAAGGTGACTTTGTTAGTCTAGCACACATTTGAAGAACTGCCTATACCATAACTACTAGAAGGTGTAGTCGCAATAAATATTCATTTCTCTATGTTGTTCATTTGTTGTCATGTATCCCAAATTCTTTCCTAAAATCTTCATGAATGGACTATTTCCTTTGATGTTGTCACCCAAGGAAGACTTTTTACATTATCCATAGCACCTGCACCAACTAAGATTGTATCTTTAGACTCGGATTCAAGGGGATTTCCTCCCATAGCTATAGTGTTTTAAACATTTGGAGGAAGATGAAACTTGCATTGCAACATATGGTCAAGTATAAGCAATAAGGAACCCTCTTAAGAACTACAACTTTTTCCCCTTTCAGGTTATTTGGAATAAATTTTTTTAATAAGTCCAATGTGATACAAACAAGTCCATTCCCTACTCGTATTTCTCTTGTAATACTGTCTTTACTAAAAAATAAAGCCAAAATATGAGAAATAGTTGATAATGGACTAGTGTATTTTTCATATCCCTCCACCTTACAAAGCTTTAGTTGTTGAATGAGAAAGGAAACAACTCTCAGACGACATTGGCCTTTATTTTGGCTGCACAATCTCACAATCAAATTAGTCATGGAAAAAGCAATTGCATTTGTACTTTGGAACATATTTATACACATGGTTAGGATATCCTAAATGGGGGGATTTTTTAGAGGATTCTCTTCATAATAAGCCTTTGTTCCTTTTTCATTGGCATTGTTGTTGAGAGCCTCTGAATTACCTAGTGATAGGGAAAGAGCTTGGAAAAGTTCATAATATTCTTGTGTTGGATCCTCGGGATGACTGAAGAGACTCTCCATATCCAGTTCAACACTATTTTTTTCTACATGCCTCAATGATTCCTATGCCCTAGACCTTGGAAATCCCATGTCAACCATCATGGAAATGGAAGACTCATCAGGTGGATGAACTCTAAAATGTTGACCTGTGCTTCCACAAATACCATGTCTGATTCCTTTGGCATCGCCTATGGCAGAGTATACATGGGTAATAAATTATAAGTGATTTTCATATCTCTTACATGTTGGGGATTGTGCCATTTGGCTGGAAATATAGACAATTCAAGTACATTGTTTCATTGTTTATTTTCTTGGGATTCCTTATGTATTCGTTTAGACAGAAGTGGAGTATATGTTGTTGTAATTTATATTTCACATTCAAGTTTCAACCATAAGGTTGAAAGTTCACAAGCCCGACTCCCAAGGGTATAAGCCAGACATGGTATCTCTCCCTCGAAGTTACGGAGGTCATGGATTCAACTCTCTCGATCCCCTCGATATTAGGTTCCTTAATCAAAACCTACATTTTTCCCCATTTACCATCCATGGATCATAGGGAAGTACATAGAGGATTTTCCATGTAAAAAAAGCACTGAAATATCACAAGAATAGATCCAAAAACCTCAAGTAAATGAAGTGAAGTTTTTGAATGTGTCTTAAGCATGGATTTTCAAAATTTCCACATTATGTAAATCACAAATGAAAGTAAAACCATCTTTTGGAAAACATTACTGGAAGCTGACAAGTAAACCCCACAACCATAGTGTTTTTCCCTAATCAAGTTGTTTTCCATTCTTTTAATGTTACTACACAAGAATGCAAAAAGTAGGATGAATCGATGATGCATAGCCATTGTGTATACTTAAATAAAAAATAATTGAAAGCATCATTATAGTGTAAAAATAAGGGGTGATGAAAATCACTTAACTCAATGCAATGCCACAAGCATTGTTTTAATTTGTCTACTAAAGTGATAAAGTAGGGATACTGAAACCTGTATCCTCCCCTAACATGCACAAAGCTGTAAGGGAACTCAATGACATGCACCTATAGCACATTGCCACATCCCGTATTGTTTTATTGGGTAGAAGTGTTGCAATATTGACATACTTCAATATTTTTGGTTCACTGGCATGTCTGGAAAAAAGCAACATGAATCAATGTCAGTATTCCCATAATATTAAATAAAACTACACTTGGAATAAATATGCATGAATAAAAATGTCTTCCATGCAACAACAATTCATTAATACATGTTCTGCCTATAAGGTTTTTCTCCATCTAATGCAACATTTGACTATAAAATGAATGACCAAGGAGATTCATTGAGAAATAAAGTTATTGGATATGAAGACATGCACAAAGGATCAAGGTCAATCCATGAGCTCTATACCTACAAAAAAAAAACATGTTTTACATCTCAACCTTTGGCATTGCACTTTCATTGGCTAGGAGATGGTCATCAATGTTGTAAAAGACGCAAAAGAAATAAAATCGAATAGTAGCTACATGTCATGTGATAATAGTTTCCATTATACTAATAATGGAAACTAGAGAGGTAATCAAATATGGACTGCAACGAAAAAACATTGGATTGTTCTAGAAAGGTAGAACAACATAGAGAACTTGAGCTTGTAGTGTGTGGAAAAAACATTATGGGTTCCTTGGAACAATGAAATATCCTCCAACAACTAGTTGCATTAACAATTGTGATGTAGAAGGAACAATTAACAACAAAGAAGAATTCATGAGGTATTCCAAGAGCCTACAATAGCTTCATAATGTCTCTAATGACCAATTTATCAAATTATCAGTTATGGTTCATGAACTCTCTTTTTTGGAAATAACTTATAGTTCTACTCTTGTGTTTCCTAACTAGTTTTGTTTCTTCATTCTATTTTTCTATTTATTATAAAAAAAACTATTATTTTTTGTACTTGTGTTTCCCCTCCGTATCTGGATTCAGATCTAGATCCAAATCCGCATCCTGGTAACTTAGCTAATAATATTAAATTGTGATTCCAATACAGGATTCATCTCACAGATGAGAATACACAACCCTAATGCTAAGTAGATAAAATTCACGCGGGAGGGAGATTCAACATGTCCTGGTGCTGCTGCTTCCACTTGCAAAATAGGAGGGGAGATAATAGAATGTATCCTATTGGAATTGAAATCAAAGTATCCATGTCTCTCAAAACACCTAAGATCGAAGAAAGGAAGTTGTTGATAGATGACTAATCAGAGGCTAGGTTGTAGTATATCCTGCTTCCCATATGAAATAAAATGATCAGGTGGGGAATGAAGAAACCCTTCATAAACAAGAAGCTTAATTCTAGGCATTTTCAAACCAGCTCAAAGATAGCCCTTATAGAAATAGGAAGAAGAGATCCAATATTAGGAGCACTTTGAATCCTTTGGGAAAACGTGTTATAAATTTACAGTAGAGCTAGAATTCCATATTCAGGACATCTTATTGAGTAATTGGAGTAAAATATAATCCTCAAATCATGTTGAATGAGTGGAACCTAGAGTCTATAAAAGAAGAATTGGGAATCAATAACCAAACTAAAGAATGAAAAGATGATATGGAATTCAAACTTATAGAGGTGATGAATCAATTGGAAGAGCTACATAAGATAGAAATAGAAAGCCAAGGAGAGGACCAAGATAGGAAGAAGACTGCTGTTGAAGGCAAGGACATCAGAGGATAAGAGAACCAAGAGATGTAAAATTTTGCTCAAATTCAAACTCTAGTTAAACTTGATTTTACATTTCAATGAAAACATGTACAGAATAATGTATCAATAGCAAATTGGATAGAATCAAGGACAAAAGTGGCATTTTCTCTATAAATTTATTTTAGCAAAAAATATGACGACAATGAATAAATGCCATGGAATACAACAGAGTATATTTTATCTTTTGGTTCTACCAAGTTCAGTACAATCAACTTGGCATGATGGAACCAATTTTTAAAAATAGTGTTTACTTTCTTCAAACACCCCTCTTATACAGATAAGTTATTCTAATGTAAGACATTTTGAACCTCATAAATATCGATAGAAGGGACAAAATAGTTAAACTTCTCATAAAAGAATGGTTAGAATATCCCAAGGAATTAGATGAACCGGTTGTCACCAACAATGTTGGGCATTTGGCTAGTTCCATACTAGCAGGTGCCAATTTCAAATTTCCCTAGGTGAGGCGGACTGGTCTACAATGACAGGTTTAATAGGGATACCATCCATGAATGTGGGGAAGTGTCCCTTGATTTTCCTAGCAAGTTTTTATTTGGAAAATATAAAAGGAATAACCAGAATAGAAAGTGTTATGAATGTAAGGCCATATCCAAATCTCACAGTGTGATAATCATATAATTATTCAATTTCATAACCATATATTGTATTAAGTTAAATTTTTAGTTACTGAAAAAACTATGAAATAGGAAGCAAACATCAAAGCTTATTAATGTAAAGAAGGGGGAATAATTATGAAATTAGATTCAAATTCGCATCTGATAAGAGATATGCCAATATGGCAGCAAATGACAATATCAAATTGCTGTGAGGGAAGGAAAAGGGAATACAAAATAAAAGAAATAGAGAGAAATTTCAAATATTTGATGTTTAATATCTGAAGCATCATTTTTCATACAATACGTTTCATTTTTCTAATGGAAGAACTCTTATAAATAATTAAATTTAAATATTCATCACAGTTGTTTCATCTTCACAAATTACATCTATATTTTTCTCAGTGACTATGAAAAAAAATTCCTTTATTTTGAGTGTGGATTTCAAACTTTTCATGCTTATGCTTGCAGGAAATTAAAATCATTTTCAGAAATGCTTCTTGCTCTAATGAAAGAAAAGCATGAAAGGAATCAAGGTCACCAAGTATGAATCTGCCTCCATACCTCCTCTGTGAGTAAAACATAGTGACGAACTTCCATGTTTGTTTCATGAAACATGGATCTGCCAGAAGAGTCTTAACACAGTAAGTCAAATACTAGATTTGGACCATTGATGTTTGTGAAGTTCTTTAGCGTACTTGAAGGTGCCTCACACACCTTAGAACCAGGGATAATTTTAGGGGAGAAATTTATCCCATGGGCTATTTTTCCATGTTTTCTCCAAAAAAAGATTATCCATTTTGCATTTTTTGAAGCCCTGTTTCACCCAATTTTGATGGGTTTTTTTTTTCAGCCTAAAAATCGCCAAATTATTATATAAACAATATAAAATCCTTGGAAATTGAAATATTTTTTGAACAATATCGACAAACATTTTATATTTTGCGTTTTAAGAATTAGTAAGATTCGCCAACATTTATACACTTTTAAATAAGTATGGTTCCTTAAAATTATCCCTTCTTAGAACAATAAACAGTTAAATATTTGCTTGGGGCTCTTGCCTCATCCTGGAAAACTAAGTATTTCCAATCTTTCTACCATCTAAGGAGTCAACAACAATGATTTAAAAAAATAGTAAAAACCAGAGAGAAACCAAAAATGAAAAAACTCTCAAAACTAGAGAGGAACCAAAAATGGAAGAACTCTTAAAGCACTCTTCATAAATACTCTAGAAAATAGACAATAAGAAGAAAATAGACAAAAAATAAACGACAGCGTATATGCAACAAAAAATTTAAAAATATAAGAATATTATCTACATTTATCAATATGGGTTCATATTTTTCTCATACACAATAGGACATGGTTCCTACAAACACATAGAGCACAGTTCTCACAAACAAAAAAATATGTAGCATTTTCACAATAGCAAACATGAACTCACATACTGCAATGGTATTTTGAATAAAAAATAAAATGCAATCTAGCTTGAGCATATTAGTGTACAACCCAAATCAAGAAACTAAAAAATAAACACTATAGAAAATCTAGTGCTCCCCAATTTTAATAACAAAAGGGTAAATTAATAATTTAATATCTCACTTCTGCAAACTATCTAGCCTACATGAAAGTAAAATGTGCGCCATGCACTACAACAACCAAAAAACATCACACAGTCAGTCCAACATTAAGGCTAAAGGATGGATAAGTTGTGGATCCACCATAATTGGAGTTTCTTTGCCTTATTAAGTGTATCCATATACAGAAAATCTGGTAATGCCCAATTTTACTGCATGAAAATAGAATTATTGTTGAATAAAGTATATTAGACTGCATGAAAATAATGCATTTTATTAATGGTTTGCAGGTAACAACTATCACCAACTATTGATGACATATTTTAGTATTACACATTACATACTTAGATTCCATTAAGTGATCATAGCAGTTTTGTTATGCTATGATCTTGAACCTCACAAGAATCTTAAGGATCTTGAAATTTTGTAAAGATTATTTTTATATGTATTATTGTGTGTGAATATAGTTAAAGAACCCTATCTCAGTTGACTATCTTTCACAAGCAGACAAAGTGGGGGATGGATAACTGTAGATTGACCAAAATATTACTTAATGTAATATTGCATGGGATAAAAAATGTTACTTTCATTTGAAATTGAAATGTATAAATATCACTGTAATAATTTGTAGCTTAACTTTGACTTGTGGTAGCATGTTGTTTAGATTCTAGAAGGCATTATTTTTTCTTTCCTTTTGGAATTTCTTTGTTTTTGTACCAAGCTCAAGAATTTGTATTTTTGGTTTACAAAACTATCTATTACATAATCAAGCATAGTAATAAGAACGGTAGATCATAAAATAGTGAAGTACATGAATATGGATCTATACTTGCTGTCAAGGCCACATCCATAAGAGGATTTTCTACTAACCTGTCCGAACAAACTTTTTCAATAAGGATCTAGAGCTAGATCCCTATTCAAATCCAGGGAAAATTTCACATAAAGCTTCCCTTCTACAATAAATTCACTGAACTTAAAGTACATCTAGATCTTTATTGCATAGGACTCCAGTGTTGAACTGAAACTAAAATTTACAAAGACAAAATTCCCGAAATGCAGAAGAAACAGAGGGATTCCTAGTTGATTTGTGGATACCAAACCTGATATTTGACCAATGATGAGTTTCCACTGTCCGCTATTACAACACCAAAGCATTGATAACATATAACCTCCCAATAATCTGTGCAATAGAGGGAGAGAATAGTGATGATAATAGACCCTACACCTATTATTTATTTAACAAATTCTATCTAGCTTCCTATGGAGTAGGAACCTTAGATTCATCATGTTGTAGATTTGGGAGGATTGTGGTGATATATGTCCAATTGAGAGATCTAATAACCATCCACAAAATGGGAGAAGGAAAACTTGAATAGAAAGAGTACATTTTAAAAAATACCCAGACTTATTGAATATCCCCACCATACATTGGGAAAAACTTGGGAATTAAACTAAGGGTTGGTTCTGCTAAGGTTTTCCACATGGTAAAATTCTCCCTGATGATTGACTTCAATATGATGGCCCATGTATCCTTGGAAAGAATGACATCCACAGGGATAAGAAATGAGATTATTACTACCTTGGAGGTTTCTTGGTGGATTCTGGAGGGTTCCCAGTGTTTGATGGTGGCCACACCAATCAGACAA